>JBBBDQ010029808.1:30000-277500 GCA_037127315.1 Ascarosepion bandense | reverse complement strand
TGTTTTTTATTGTCCTGTTTCATCAGTAAATTCATTGATTCTCTTTCACTCTCAATAATGCCGTTACTGTTAGGGACATAATCACATTCCTTGGGATGAAAAGGATTAAAAAATAAATACCTGTAAATTATGCATTGTTTTACTGGTTTTAAGTCATAATGTAAGTAAATGGTTACCGGTGAATTTCTCAATGTTTTGTAATTTAGAATCTCTAAATACCATCGAACAAAAAATGCCATTTCCTTCTACAAAATTATCCAGTTTTTTATAATCTTTCCGTCTGATTTTGAATCCATACCTTTATAATGCAGCCTGGAAAAAGATGAGATGAATGAATAATTTTCCTAAATATATTAGAGCGAAAATGAATGCAAATGACTTACACGAAATTTGAATGTGTTTCCCGGATATTACTTTCCCGTCGATGTTCATTACATTATTCATACATACAAGCTTACCATACAAAGCTAAACAGGCAAGTTAGTCCTAGTATTTTATCTAGAGAAGTGAAGAGATTTGCTTTCTTCATAGCAAATAATGCAAAGATCTCAATAAAGCCATTATTTCTTAAAGATGACCTTCAAAGTTGCGACGAAGGGAGAAAACATGTGTTAAAATATGAGATTCGAAATATGTATGTTCATTTCTTTTCGTCAAAAAGCAAATTTGGTCATGTATTGACGATTGTTGCCTAGCAACCTGTTGTTGACAAAAGTAAAGATAAGTGTTTCTAGACACCAGTTATTTTTGTTAACATTTTCACCACAAAAGAGATGGGGAAAGTTTTGGCGGTAAAAATCGAGATATTTCAAGAAGTATGTTTATGGGATTTATTGATTAGTTATCCGCTGAATTTGTTATGTCTTGTCTTTGTGAAAGGTTTTGTAAAAAAAAAACAACTTTCTTCGATTTGTTCTGACGTCGCCAAACTTAGTCTCTGTATTGGTCAAAGCAAAAAATACAAAAATGATGAGCGATAGCGTGGGATTAAATACGTACATATATATTAGAAAGAAGAGTAATCCCTTTTTATATATTATTTTCAATCGAACCGACGTTTATTCTATCTATCTATCTATCTATCTATCTATCTATCTATCTATCTATCTATCTATCTCAATCCGTTCATATCTATCTATCTATCTATCTATCTATCTATCTATTTGCGAGAGTCCAGTTATTTTGAATCTTTTACAGATTCATCTAAAGTTCGAAAACATCTAAGGACTTCAGATTAGAAAAAAGTTCAAGAACATTTTCAGAAAAAGAAATGAAGAGGATTTAGTTCTTACTTGAACTACAAACAATATAACGATGCGCCTGAAGCTATATCTAAGCATGAAGACAGATTGTTACTTCTTGAAATTGACCACAACTTTCAACTTCTTATTTATTTTTGCTCGATCTAATATCAAACGTTTTCGCCCATAAAGATAGCATAACATAAAATAATGCTTTTAATGTATTTGTCAGGTAGTTACCATAACTGACTGGGCAAATGATCTTCCCGCAGTAGGCTACCAAGTCTACAGAACTCAATCTGTTCTGTTATTTAACTCATAGTTTGAGAGAAGAGACAGATTAATACCATTCACAAGGGTATTTGCGCGTAATTTAATGCAACGAATTCAGCTGGAATTTAAAATTATTTAATATATAATAAAAGTAAAAGGTTTTTCATAAACCTGATTGATCTTTCCAGGAACATTGCGAGAACAAAGATTCATATACGGAAATTCTGGGAATGATTCCGTCCACTCATCAGGTGATATCAGCAATTGACTTTTAATACTTCTCGATTGTTTATTACTGAAATCTTTTTTCATAGAATATATGTTTGTGCTTTCGTAGTCAGGCGACGATACGCGCGTCTACGGGTACGTGTAGAATGTCGTTGTCATTTGTAATTTTCGTCAATTTTTCACGTTATATATATACACTAGCGGCTATAATTATTAGGCCATTCCAGTTTTTCTTTTAAGAAAATGATGTAATTTATACTATTTTTAGTATTTATTTCGAATTCTAAATGAAACTAGAATGGTTCTTCTATCCATATTACTTTGCGAAATTTTACAAGGCAAGGAAGCAAAGATGTACTCGTCCGAATTCGAGATTGTAAATGGCTGATTGTATATGTGCAAGTGGACGAGAAAAACTTACTGGCCTGACACAGTTATTCACCCTTCCTAGCTAGTAGATTTAGCCATTGATTTAATGTAGTTGTTCCACTTGATGTCAACTGAAAAAGTGAGGCCGAGGAGGCGTAGTGTATTGATTTTGAAGAGACTAGCGAGATCCGTGTTAATATGGGCAGGAGGGACTATATGTGGTAGTTGACGAACGGCAGCTTCGTTTTCGAAGCATTAATGTTTACGAGCCATTTCTTATCCCAGTATACTACAGATTTGGGGTACTTCTCACGATTAGCAGCGAGGATATCTTTGTCCGCCTTACCTGACTTTTGACTGAGGCGGGAGCAAATAACAGTGTCGTCAGCGTAAATGCCTACTTGGTATTTGGTCTCATCAGGGAGATCTTTCATGATGATGAGAAAGAGCGTGGAACAATTGCTTTCGTGTGATAGGATCTCTCGGAGAAGAAGCCCTCTAGAGTTCATGCTCCGCCAACCCAAACCACACTCTGATCGACTCTGTTATTTCTGTATCGTCTTTGACATTCATGAAACATTTGGACCTGTGTGGTAAAACCACCAGTTGAGTCCAATGCGCCTCTCCCATTTTCCAGTCTATTGTGCTGTTAAGAATGAAAGAAGAAATAGTTAGTCATGAGTAGGTCCCCGGAAGCCCAGACGGGTAAAAAAACGCACATTCCTACTAAGCGACAATATGAGGGCAATTACATTAAGCTACCAACCGAGTTTTGAGAATAAGAAAAAAACTAGAACAAATATACGAGGTGCCAAAGTTGAAAAGAGAACGCTAAAGCCCAGCTCCTCGTCTTCGGTACCATCTTCTTCAACCAAAAAAGATAGATCGCCACCTCCAGTTACAAAATCTTTCATGCCTACAATATTAAAAAATACCATTCTCAAAACAGGTCACATAACAAAATTTCCCTACAGATTACAGATTACTTGCACACCAAATCCATCGCCTGCCTATATACCATTTAATGCATGTTTTCGTAGATACGGTAACCAGGCTTTGCGTGGTTGGTGGTACCATAAATGATAAGTCTTTGTTCCAGTGGCTTAACAACCGAGTGGAGCAACCCGTTTTCTTTTCTTTTTTTTTTTTTTGGTAAACCCAGCCATATTTAACGACGTCTGGTTGGGTATTTTTAGCGGGTGATTGAAATGTCAACCTTGACCTCTATATAGATTTTATTAGTAAAATATCGTGTACTAACAACCCGGATATGAAGCTATTTCGAGACTTTACCGAGAAATTGAGATCTTGTTGATAAGTATTATAATAAGCACCCCCGGGATGTAGTATGGACAAGGACTGGTAGAGACGGCTTCGGTGATGCGTTATAGATATATCGACCTAGTTCTCTTAAAGTGAAAGGGTTCTTAGGTTGTCCAATCTTCCATTCCATAGTATACTCGTATCATAGAATCATCCAGATTCGGGCAATCTTGGATAAGCCTAAGGTTAGGCTGGCTGGATACTGGAAATTAAACGAACTTTAATTCCAGAACAAGCTGCTAATATTTATACAGCGAAAATTGACAGTGGCTGCGGTTTGGAATAAGTGGTATGATTTTTTAAATATTTAAAGTTAGGACGTTTTATTCTGTTTATTTTGTTTATGGTCGTTGACTCAATTTAATTAGATTAGTAAACAGCATATAAACTTTGATCAAACTTTGATCAGGTGATTAAATCGTGTGATAGTTAACTAGAACGGAGCTGTCATCGTAGTTTATTAAGAAAGATCAAACACTCGTATTTACAGCTTGGTTAAAAAGAATGTTTTCTGAGGCACTGAATATGGTCTCTGAATTGAGAGCAGAAGAAGATAGAAATGCATCCAATAGGGATATCGCGTGCGTCACATTGTGTTCTCATTAGTCTCTTCATTTTCCGGTGCAATTCATCAAGGAAGATGCCATAGTTTTTGTTAACCCAAGTACTTTCAATCTTTTCTAAGATCATCTTCAGGAGTAAATTGCAAAGACAAACTTATTGTAACTGCAATAAAATCTGCATTTCGTTGTAATGGTGATTTTTAAAACACACACGCATGCGCTCTGTAATCATTTTAGAAATTAAAATTTATTCATTGCATTTAAGCTAATTTAAAAAAAAAACCTTTCCGTAAATAAAGCTTACTGGAAATTTGTAGACATAACATTAATTGTTAAATGTACTTTAACATACTGCTATATTCGTAATAATGTCTTCATTATACAAACATAGATATATTGACATTGTTGGCTGTACAGTATAGTAGGGTCGTTTAGACACCTTCTGTGATAAAGAGAGCACTATGTTGCGATTCCCCCGCCAGAAATATTGCTTGCAGTTCACGCCGAAAGATCCAGTGTGAAACTTTCAGCCTGTTTAGGTGTCAATCCGAGGAGAATGCAGAAGATTCGGAAGTATAATGGTGATTACGAATGTTGGGCCTCAGACTCAACATGGATGTCTACAGCAAGTGCCCTGATGAAGCTAGTACTGCCCTGACTGCTAGAAGACACTATATCGGGGAACAGGTATTGACACCGTGTCACACAAGCAGCAAAACCCAGTCATGACTGTCAAATAATTTCTGAAAGCAAATTAACAATTACCACCTAACTCCCCAGACTGCAACACCTTGATTATTATGCGTGGGGTTCAACCAAACACCATGTAACACCAAAGATGAACTGAATGCAAGCAATATGGCAGCATTCTCCAAATTAAACAAGAGCTTCCAGAAGAGATGCAGAAGATTCCGAAGTCGTCTGGTTGAAGCTAATGGCGATTTTACGGAATAACTTTACATTTTATTATTCCAAAATATTTTTGTGTATTTTAGGAAATACATCTGTTAAAAAGTGATGTCCGTATTATTTTAAATTGTGGGTAATTTAGACATTTTAACATCGCACCCCCCCCCTCTCTCTCTTTATATATATATATATATATATATATATATATATATAATCCTCTTTAGTTTTATTTAACAAAAGTGACAAAAAATTCTTCTTCTTCTTTTTTCTCCTCCTCCTCCTCTTCTTCTTCTTTTTCGTCTACTTCTATGTGCAGTGTCAATGTTCGACTTTCTCTTATTTAAGCTCTAGGTTTGCCATTATCTTTTCCAATTTCGACTTAGACAATTTAGCCGTGTACGAATATTTGGATACGTTTAATAAAATCTCTCTTCCTATTTTTTTCTGTTGGTCTTTGTGCTCTTGTAAGCAGTTCAAATGGAAAAACGCAAATTAATAAAATTTTACCATAGTAAATAAAGTCATATTGAATGGAGTATATTCCTGTTTGCTTTTGGGCCTTGCTATCTGATTTTTAAACGGATATTTCTTGATTACTTGTTCAACAGAACACACAAGTTTCACTATCTATCTATCTATCTATCTATCTATCTATCTATCTATCTATCTATCTATCTATCTATCTATTTGTCTTTCAGTATCTAACTTCGATGGGGAGACGAAAAGTTCCTAACCTGACTTTGAAAATTTTACGCTAGAGCTATGAATTTTTACCTATATTGATTTCGATTCTTCTTCTTAATAACTGCATTTTCTGCAGTTAAATTGATGTCTAACTGTTCAAAGAAAACTATTCATACTTTGAAAAAATGGCATCAATAGCATATATGACGTCTTCATCACTGTCATACTGTTTCTTAGCTAAGTGTTTTCTCATATTTTGGCCAGGTGAATGTAGGAGGATGACCAGCAACTTTAAACAGCTGTCAACCAGAACAGTCACTAAAATGAATGGCTTGTATGTTGATGCGTTTTCCTGACGAAATACGAACACTTTTGTCATTTTGCTTACATGTTCTGACTTGATAGCCTTTCCTGACTTTCTCAATAATTTGACCTTGATGGTGTGTTTCTACTGAAGACAGGTCTCCCGACTGAGACTATTAACTACACTGAAGACGACGATTGGAATTCTGTAAAGCTGTTGAGTAATGGTGTTTTCACTGCATGTATTTTCTTTGGCTCAAAATGATGAACACAACTTTCGTTTAGGATTAGGAAACATCCAAGGAAAAAGATTTGTATTCACGATTTTGATTAGTTCTCTCAATACATGCCACCCACCGTGCGGAAACCCTCATAAAGTCACGAGATGTTCTAATAGCAATGGTTATTTGATTTATAATAAATTGAGTGGCAGCCATCACCATACGAAGAACACGTTCAATGTTTTGCTAGATGGTTACAGAATTTTGATTCGTTCTCAGAATATTTGTCTGCCACCAAGTGGAAACTTTCATCAAGCCAAGTTCATTGAGCAGAAATTTTCTCAAATCTTCACTGGATGTTCCAATGACTATGGTTATTTGATTTTTAATAAATTGCGCGTCAGCCATCATCATGTGAGGATACAATCAATGTTTTCCTAGGAGGTTGCAGAATTTTTGTTATTTCTCAGAATATATGCAAAGCACCAAGTTCATTGTGCAAAATTTTATCTACTCTCCCACAAGATGTTCTTATAGCAATGGTTACTTGATTTATAAAAAATTGCCCGTCAGCCATCACTATGCGAGGAAGACTATCAAGGATTTTCAAGGTGATTACAGAATTTTGATTAGTTTTACCCAATAAACGGTAACCTTCATCAAGCCAAGTTTATTTTTCAGAATTTCCCTTACTCTCTGACGGAATGTTTTAATGACAATGGTTATTTGATTTATAATAAACTGCGCGTCAGCTATCACCATGCGAGGAAGACGATCAATGTTTTCCTAGGTGGTTGCAGTAGCAGGAAATCCAGATCTTAGATTATATTCATGATTTTCTCTACCTAAAATCAGCTGCTACATTTGCACTTTTGATAAATCTGGAGCCCCATTCCCTAATGAAGCAAAAATTACCTGCAGGTAGATGATAGCATCATGATATCAAATTTTGTCAAGTCCCAAGAAACGTTGCTATATATTTCTAAATGTGCGTCTGAACAAATACAACGCCCTTATTAAAAAGATTTGAATCTAATACATGCACGATTTCAAAGCTCGGGAATTATTCTTCAATAAAAAAGCCTATGAATTTTTCTGCCCACTATTCTATCTATCTATCTATCTATCTATCTATCTATCTATCTATCTATCTATCTATCTATCTATGTTTGTCTTTTTTTTAAGAAACGCGGTACTGTAATTAAGATTTTTATTTAATATTATTTGTGTTCGTGCAAATATATTTTCTTGAATCGGTGTGTTAACACTAGCCCAAATTTAAGCATACCAGAGTGTTTTAATCTATTCTTTCAGGCATTATCAAGGACGATGATAGCCTTTTTTAAATTAATTATGTCTGTTTTTTATGTATGCATCTAAAGCTATAGAAATGCTTTATTTACAAAACACAACACGCTGTGGTTGTGTTCATAGCTAATTACTACGTTCGTAAAATAACAGGTTCCCATAAATCTCATATATATATATATATATATATATATATATATATATATATATATATATATATATAACATTTCTACATATATAATATGTCATTTTAATATGACTTTGTTCTACTGCTTCAGTAGCATGGTGCAGAGTAATGTTAAGAGATATAATCTCATCCACCAGCCATCACCTTGTCTATTCTAAACTGTGCAGACGAGAAAATTAAAAAAATAACATTGTGCATGATCGAAATCTGAAATTTAAAATGGTGACAATCATTATATATATATATATATATATATATATATATATATATATATATAACCTTAATCCAAAAGGAAAAGCAGATAGGTAAATCCAAAGAACACGATCCTAATTAATATTAATTATATTAATATTAAAACTGATCAAAGTGGAGGGCGCAATGCAATTTTTATTCAAATGACAGAGCCAATCACACACACACACACACACACACACACACACACACACACACACATATATATATATATATATATATATATATATAAACACTTATATAAGTGTGTGTGCGTTTGTGTGTGCGTGTGTGTTTGTGTGCGTGTGTGTGAATGTGTGCTCTAATATAATCATGCATGTTTTTTTATATAGATATCAGTAGAGATTAAATCATTTATCATGTGTTTTGAAATACAGTAATTTTCGTCTCGTCGACAGAAACGACTAAAGTGTGAAAATCAAATGTGAGACGGAAATACAGCAGAGAAAGGGAGCATAAGAAAGTTCGCAAGTTTTTATATAATCATCACTGATTTCGAAGCACAAATACATATGCACACACAGGCAAAAAGTCAGGGAGAGAGAGAGAGAGAGAGAGAGAGAGAGTTAGAGAGAATAGAAAGAGACATATATCCAGAAGCAAACACACAATGAAAAAAAACACACACAATTATATATATATATATATATATATATATATATACACACACACACAAACACACACACACATGCAAACATATATATTTATATATACATATATATATATATATATATGTATATATATATGTATGTATGTATGTATGTATATGCTTATATTTGTACATACTGACACAGAAGCAAACACGGGCATATCGAACAAATAGTGAAACTACACACACACACGCACAATCACAGACACCTTCTTGAATCGATTTTTGTAAACAAAGGACAAAAAACGATCCGTTTTCTATGTCTCACTATATTATTATGAGAAGCGATTAGCAGTCTTGAAACAAAACAAACTCAAAATCATCAAATAGGACGAAGGAACAAAGCAACGGACGTACAAATTAAAGAGGCCCTGCTACTATAATAAACGCCTTACTGA
This sequence comes from Ascarosepion bandense, assembly GCA_037127315.1. NCBI lineage: Eukaryota > Metazoa > Mollusca > Cephalopoda > Sepiida > Sepiidae > Ascarosepion > Ascarosepion bandense. The sequence goes on along the minus strand of JBBBDQ010029808.1, from coordinate 268,592 downwards.
TCTGCTTTGCTGCAAATACACTGCATTGTCACATACTCTTCCTTTTACCAGTATTCTAAAAAAAACATTAAAGTAAAATAGAAAGAGAAAAGTCAATGAATACCGTACCCTAAAAGAATTCTGCATAGAAACACATCCCTTCCATTTCAACCCTGCACTTCCTGTCCAACATTTCCCTTCTTCCCCCTCGAGATGTTTTTCTCTTTTATTTATTTATTGATTTTTTTGGTCATTCATATTTACCATCCATTTTTTTTTCTTGAAGCTTACTTTTTTTTATGAACTCTGATTCACACACATCCGTACTGAGAAAACACCATGGCAAAAACAAAACAAAACAAAACAAAACAAAAAAGAAAACAGACTGAAAAAATATACGCGTAGAATCTTTCTTCATCTAAATCACACGAAATATTCTGAAAATAGTCACGAATGGTGCTGTTATATTTTATATTGAAGAGTTTGCAAATGCATCAATGTACTAAGAAATGGGGAGATGTTTTTTATGCACTGGTGGCGAATTCAGGTTTGTCATTTTCTTTAGTTGAATAGAATGAAGTAAAGCATTTTCTACCCAGTTTGACTATTACTATTACTACTAATACTAATACTAATTATGATAAAAACAATAATAATAAAGTATAAAAAACCTGGAAATTGAAATAGAAAAAATGTGCAAATTGAAAACGAAGATAGTACAAGTAACAGTAAGTGCTCTTGGAATGATAACAAATGAACACAACAATACATTAAAGAATCCTGGAAATCATAGCTGAAGAGAAATACAAAGAAATTGACTTTAAGAGCATTTACCATATGAAACTAGTGATGTTATGGCAGGTAGAAAGTTAATAATGTAATTTAGCCATAACAGCTAAACACAACCTCTCTTAGGTCTTTTCGGAGATGGTAGTGCAATAATAACACATTGCGAAATATGAAGATAATAATAATAATAATAATAATAATAATAATAATAATAATAATAATAATAATAATAATAAAACTAGATCGGGTTAAAAAGATAGAACTGCTAACAATTTTATGGTATTTTACAATACACACAGTAAAAATCAAAGCTAATTACCCGGACATTGTCATCAAAGATAAGAAAAAGATTTTTTTTAATCATTAGACGCTCATCAAATTAGCTCAGTTACCATGAAAATATTTATAGAAAATATAGTAAGAAGCCACCTTAGGTCGGTGAGAAACCGACCGAAGTCAAGATGCCTACTCAGAATTGATTACATTTCAGACCTGTTTTGGATTGTGTCAAGAATCTCGAGATGTACTTCGGATATGATAAATATGCCAAGGTAACATTAAATACAGGTAGAATTACCAAAACACATTCACTAAATTTCAATTATATCACAAAGAAGCCTATAAATATTTAGAAGTGAGCGAAGGAGATGAATAGGGTATACCCAAATGAAAGAGAAGGTAAGAATTTAATACTACAGCCGTAAAAGACTGGTGTTTAATATTGGTGTTTAATATTCACAAAACAAAATATAGGCCATGAATACTTTGGCTCTCCCCATTGTACATAATACTTTCGACTTCCTTACCGGAACAAGAGATGACATTAGAGCAAATTGATAAGACAAGGAGAAAGCTTCTCACTTGCCACTACAATGCATTCTGTATTCTTGCACTTGATACTTAGTCCTTTCTTCTTGCTTTTTTACTACCTTCTTTTTTCTACATTCTGTGAAAGCTATCAATATTGTGTCATCTGCATATCTTATGCACTTAAGCTTACAATAAATTCTAGGAGACTTTTAACTCTGTTAGAATCGCCTCACATAATAAGTTGAATAATTCCTGCGAAAAGACACGTCCTTGACTTACATACGTTTATATGTTTGAATATTTACTGAATTTATTTTCTATCTGTGTATTGCTAACAGTATTTGTTCCAGATTATTTTAATATATTTCTCAAGCATATCAACGTCACCTACCAATTCCAATAGATTTGTTTGTTTTTTTTAGGCTTAACGACATATCAATCCTTATGGGATCATTTAAGGCCATAACAAATGATTTTAGGTAAGGTTATTTTATTTTTACATTTTTCTTTTCCCGATTCATTGGGATTTGTTTTTAAGAGCAGGGTCTCCAAGTCCTATCTTGTTATTTAACCCATAACTGGAGGGAATGGACGGATTAATACTTTTCCCAAGGGTACCAGTGCTTAAGTGAATGCAGGGTATTCAACTGGAATTCGAACTCGGCTCCCCGATTTCTCTTTCCGAGCCGATATCCACTGCACCACAACGCACATCCGTCACTATACGCTAACAGCACCTGGTATTCCCAAGCGGTCACCCATCTAAGTACTGACCAGGCTCAACGTTGCTTAACTTCAGTGATCGAGCGAGAAACGGTGTATTCAACGTGATAGACCGTAAGCCTTCCAATAGATCATTGTTACGTACGTTTGCTTAATCTATAATACTTAGGTATACTTCCTTTTGCATAACACGGGGGATAATGTTTTAGTTTTTCTTATAACTATAAAAATGTTCCTGCTACTTTGTTCTTCTGTCCAAGACATGGAATAGTAAGCAGATCCCTTTATTTATTTGTCTTCTTAACATTTTTGTTTTATATGTGTGTGCTCAGATATTGGGTTCCCGTCTATTTTCTTCGGTTTAGTACCTATGCATACGATTATTATTTCTACAACCAAAGATTTAATAACCAAGACTATTATTATGGAAAAATAATGACGTACAATTTGGAAAGCAAACCCTAAACCTAACCTTACATAGCGATATATGACACTACAAAAGCCTTCAATAGCGTGGCGGTGTCTGGCTGCGTGTGCTCGGGTATGCCTGTCTCCTAAGCGTGCTAACCTATCCCTGTTAAAGACGCATGTAATGGCACAGTTGTTTTTTTCTTCTTTCCCGGTCTAGTTATCTCTATGTTGTAAATTTCATTTAGAAAAAATATATTACTGTCTCTGACCGATAATAGTTGTTCCATTTGAATTGACATTTCATACATTAAATGTATCAACTATTATGGAACAGAGATAATGTTGACCATGTCCACAGTAGTTCTTTTTAATTTAGAATACAGCGCAGTACTTAATCTGTTCAATGGGACAACGTCAAAGATTAACACTCACGAGTCAGGCACTCTACTGAATCGGACTATATCGCCTATACTCGAGAAAGTAAGTCGTATTGCATATTTGAAGCCTTCTGATTGGGTACCTTCTATTCTTCTTCTTCTATGTGCCCTGTCCCTTCAGGACGTAGGCGATCATGGATCTCCACGTCTCCCTATCCCTTGTGGCTCTTAGTATGTTTGCTCCTGTTGCTCCTGGCAACCCCCGTTCCGTCATCCACCTGATCAGACCCTGCAAATATGTTATCCGCTGCCTTCCTCTGTCTCTCCTTCCTTCTATCTGTCCAGTCAGTATCAGGTTCTCCAGGCTCTCCTTCCTCATTGCACGTCCCAGGAACTTCAGTTGTCTCTTCTTAATGCTCAGCATCAATCGTGGACTGATACAAGCATACAAGCAACGACGAAGTGTTAGAAAGAATGGCAACCTTCTAATAGTGAACTATAAAATAAGTCAGCTCATGGCTGGCTCACTAGTATACAGTGCTACCCAAAAATCTCCAACATATAGAATATCTTTAAGTTTACGGTAGAAGAAATTCGATTTGAATATTTATTAATACACGCCATTTTCTTGCCATATGTATGAGAAATTGAATTTATCATCAAACAAGCTACGGGCAAAATCTTTTGAAGACTTGTTTAACGCCTACAAACTGGATAATTTCGTCTACACTTTTATCGGCTGCTATTTCTGTAGAGAGTATATTTCAAACTGATGGATCTCTTGAAGAAAATAATACATTACTTTTGTTTTTCTATTTTATTTCCCACTCTTCAGTGCGTTTTGTTGATTTTCACGAGAAACCTAGGTCATTTCTGCCGATCGAGAAAGACTAGCGAATATGAATAACTTTCGCGATAATGCGTTACTTTCTCTCTTTCTCGAACAAAGAATAGTGTAGAATTAATTTGAAAATATAGAATAAAGTGCCATCGCAAGTTGATGTAACCGAAAAGCTGATTTCTGTTTAAGAGGAAACTGAAAACTTTATTTATGATGGAGATCGATTTCAAACTGTTTCATATTTGACTAAATGAAACGAAACGTTTTAGGAGTTGGAACGTGAAATCTTTAGATGACAACTTGATAATGGCAGACACACAAGAAAAACTGCAGATTTTTCTAGACAAGGAAATAAAAAAAAACAATAGAAAGAACTAAACATATTGTAAAAAAAATTGTGAATTGTGAATTTAACAATTTCCAGGCAGGGAAAATTGGGAATTAGACTGACTACTTAGATTGAAATTTATAAATTTTTTCCAGAAAATTAAATTCAATAAGTGAAGTAACTTTTATCACGTTTGCTAGTATTGATTGAAGTTTCCTTCCTAAATATTTGTTTAAAGAACTCTAGAAATGCAACTTTTTTATAATATTCTGATTTTTCTCTTTAGTTACATGTGCTTTGAATTTTCATCTTTTGCTTTTGAAATTTTCAAGTGATGAAAACGTTTTCTACGTTTTAAGAAAATTTGTTAATTATTTAAAGCTTAAACATTTCGGTTTGTGAGATTAAAAACAAAATTGTCCGGGTAAAAATTAACTAATTTTGATAATAACAATAAATTATCTAGATAGAATATTACTATTTAACACGCAGGTGTTGAGAGATCTATAACGCAAGTGGATGTGATGATACTTCAGTCATCGCCCTTACGAAATTAGCCCTAAACTCTCTCCTGTCTTCTCAACACTCCAAAACTATTGTTTTGTTGCCTTTTGCTTTGTTATTTGTTACAAATCTTTCTTTGTAGTTCCTGTTTTTTAAATCTAGGGAGCCCTCTAACCCTTCAAACTAACGATGTATTATCCTCTTACCACGTTTTGACAAATTGTTCAAGGCTATTATAAATGCTGAAATGATTCAGCATCTCACATCCAAAAATTCTTTTCCTACAAGCAGTTTGGTTTCCCCTTCGCCAGGTTTGCTGATGTGCTAATGACTATCATGGAATACATATATCAGGCCATTGATAAAAACGGTGATGCCTGGGCTGATGTCTGGCGATCTCGAATGCGTTTGATGAGATTCGCAGGCTGGCTTTCTGCGTAAGTTAAAGAACTATGTTATAACTAGATGATTTTTCGATTTAATCTATTCGTTCCTGCCAAAATCGCAAAATGATAGTTGTTCTAAATGGGCATATTTCCAAATCCTTTTATGTTAAAGTGGTTGTCCCTCGAGGCTCTATCCTATGCCTTACACTCTTCCTGATAATCATCAATGATTTTCCTGATGTAGTCAATTCAAAGTTTGTATCTATATTGATGCTACTACCATCTACTTCCGTCTCAGCAAGAAATCTTTCTGGGTTGATAAAATAGATCTAGTCCTTGCTGTTTGAAAGGACATCCAATATGTGATGATTTGGGGTAAGAAATAGTTTGTAAACTTTAATCCTTCTGAAACGAAGCTGCTCTTCTTTAACCACTACACGGAAGCTTTCCTACCATCCGTTATTAGTTATAATCTCACTAGTCTCCTTGAAAGCAATACACTGCGTCTCCTCGGTCTCACTCTCTCAGCCGATCTCCCGTGAAATGTCTACATTGAATCAAGAACAGTGGGTCGCTATATCAATTCAGAATGTTTTACTCGTCAGAATCCTCCTTGCAAATTTATAAATCGACCAATTGATCACGCATTGAATACTTTTGCAATATCTGGTAAGATGAAACTGATGTTCATCTCGGGGTTCTCGACAAAATACAAAAGAAGGATCCGCAATTTAGTTGGTTGCAATTTGGCTTCAAGCTTTCAGCCACATTCTCACCTACGGAATATAGCTTTTCTCTGTCTTTTCTACAAGTAATTTTGATTGATTATGATCTGACAAGCTTTATTACTTGGTACCCGTCCTCATCAATCGTCAAAACAGGTAAAGGTAATCTTCAATTCTATTTATCAGAATCTTTTTTGCACTAACTGACCGTAAAAAAAAATTTAGGAAGATATTCAGCGAGAAATTGCTGATAGCAATTACACACACCATCGACACTCATGCCTTATTCAGATACACAGCTCTGACACGTGAAAGTTAAAATTTTCTATATTTAATTTTTGGCACTAATTCATAAAAAGGATTTATGATAGAGAAACAGTCACAGAATATCATCTTCGGTTCAATGGCCATAATAAAATTAGTGCACAGATCGAATATGGAACCAGTTAAACTAACTTTATAATCTACCTATGCACTTTCTACCTATAATTTATTTCCACCATAGAAAATCTTACAGCAAAAAAAAGTTATATCGATGTTTTTGGCTTTTATAACCCATTTAAAATTCGCTGATATTAACACATCTTAACCTTTAGTAATATGACGCACTGCAGTTGAATATTACTTTCAACAAACTATTAGCAATTAAAAGAAGACAATAGAACACCTACCATAAAATGGAAAGTATTAAAAAAACTAAAATATGTAAATCTTCACATGAACTAAGTTTTCTATATTTACAGGAAAAAATTCAAATTATTAAATTCCCTAAATTAAACCTATTAAACAAAAGTAACGAATTAACATCCATCGACCGTCATCATCATCCTATATAAACTCTAATATATAGTTAATTTATTTTCTACTATAATATAACTATTTTACATAATCTAGCTCCCGCATTAATAGATTAATTCTTCCAACTTCTGATAATTTGTTTCAATTAACTGCTATATCTCCTACTAGGTTGTCTACATATAATTGACGTACATTATATTTTAAAACATTTCAGTTCTTATAACACTTCCACCACTTTAAGTGATAACAAATTTAAACAAATCGGTAACCATTATTACGAACATATTCGACACCATTACCGACATGTCAGAATACACATGTATACATTCAAATGTTTAATAACTGATATTAAAAATCTAGCATTCCACGACATCTCTATTCTCTATCCCACCCAACCCTAATAAACGTTTCTTTTATCCATAATTGCCTTACTTTCGACTGGTTACCCTAGTCCAACTCTTAATTGACTGGATATGCTAAAAACTGTATTGTTTTTTTTTTATTTTCGACATATAGGGATTCTTAGCTAAATAATATTTCACTGTCTGATGAGGTGATAATAAGCAGTACCTAAACACCACGGCTTTTGTGTTACAGGCAACTATGTATTATTATAAATACTTATAATATATACACAGGTATAAAAATATTATTCAGGTGCTAATAAAATAGTGCAGAATGTAGTATAAGCAGAGCTATTAATTATATTAGTAAATATACATATTATTCTACATTGGCTGTGCGAATCAGAGTTTTATGTAATACGTAATCATCGGCTGCATATTTCAAATATTACGCAATCATCAGGTGCATATTTCAAACAGTTTGGAATATGTACTCAATGATTGAGTAAAGAATGAAATTCCGAATCGAGCATACGATGTAGGATAATATGTATATTTACTAATATATATTTATATATAAGAAAGAACTAAAGTCAACTTCGTACTTAGAGCTATTATTATATAGAAAAAAAATACGACAACGAAAAATGACCGACCGTTTTCACTCCCAAGCTCCATTAGAGTCAACTGAAAATTTATTTTATCAACTTTTTATATATTTAAAAATAAAGATGAAAGGTTATGAAAAAGGGAAAAAAACGGGGAAGGGCAGGAAATAGATAGTAATAATGTGCAGTCTCAGTATGCAAACTCTCTTTTAACAGTGAGACAGCCTCCTAGATCTAGTGTACAATTATTCTAAGTCCTGTGAGTGAAATGTAGAGTGTGAACCAGACAAAATGGAGAACTGGTTCACACTAAAATCAGCCACACAATTTCTGCTATTAATAAGGTGTTCAGTAAGAGCTGACACGAAAGTGTTAATCAGTTGATTTATACAAGCATATATATATATATATATATATATATATATATATATATATATAGTGTTAAGTTGCGATAATGCTTAGTGTCAACATTGCTGATTTTGCAATGGTTTCCTGATATAAAAATATTTTCGTAAGCAGTGTTTTGTCTTGAAGTGCTCGAAATCGGTGTAGATTGAGAGCGTTTATAGAACGAATGCATCTCCGCATTTATCCTATCTATCTATCTATCTATCTATCTATCTATCTATCTATCTATATGTGTTTGTGTGTTTGTGTGTGTGTGTGTGTGTGTGTGTGTGTGTGTGTGTGTGAAGGTAAGTTAAAAAGTATCCACTCTTTCAACATAAAATATCTAGATGTTTGTCACACAGTCTTCTACTAATGCTTGTATATTGATGATACTATAATGTTTACTCGATCGATTTTTGAGCCTGATCACCCCAGGTTTCGCGCTGCATTTACAGTGTAAACATGACCTTTCCGCTAGAAGACTCCACCAAGGAGGACTAAAGAGCCATTTTGACACACAAAGAATATAACTCAAGAAATACATTTGTTAAAGTTCATTTAACATCTTAGAGTTTCATAAGCTAACGTCAGAATTCTTGAAAGCGAAAGAATAACTCCCGGCTACTTTTATTTATATTTTTGTAACATATTCTTAAGCTATAAATTTGTTCATCTTTAACTCTATCTAAACTTGTACAGACGTGCCAGGAGCAATTATATTCCCGGATATGACTTCTGTTGTTTCCAGCACATTGCAGACTTTTAATTGTTACAAGGAATAATATGCTAGTGATTCGACTTCTATTCTTTTCGCTTGTGTCTCCCCAGTCTTATTCTCAACGATAGATGTAGAAGATCGTGTGAATTTTATAAATAATACTTTGCGACGCAACATGAACATTTACATTGGTAATATGGGTGGGACGGAATTTTCTTACAGACTAGGATGAACTTTAGCGAGATAGAGTGTTTCCGGCGCATGAGAGAAATCGGAAATTCGCACCGTGTTTCTTTAAAGTACAGAATGACATTAAACAAACGAACAAATGTTCCGTGAGGTTTTAGTGTAGTCGAGTAAGAATATAAAATTTTTAATTGATTAGTGAAGTAGAATCTATTTTAAATATAAAATACTACTTGAGACAAAAGAGAGAAAGATATTACACTTCAGGTGTCTTTATAGACAATAACATAATGATAAGTACCAAATTAAGTAATGAATATGTTATCGGCGACTGGAGTGATGAACTGTTTTCGATCAGAGTAAGAAACAAACAGAACAACAGAAAAATTTAATCATAATTTTGGAATTCGGCCAGGTGAAGAATTAACAGCACCTGCTAAATATATAGGTGGGCTCTGTGGTGTTAAAAACTCTAGTGTGTCTGAGAAAGCGTCTGAAATGGGGATTAGCTAGCTGCTCTACTAGACAGGCATCCTCGAATACGAATGACCATACATACTGGCAGGGTGTGTGGCTTACGGCATCAGGTGAGTGAAAGGTATTTGTAAATTAGAAAGTGTACTTGATTAAATTAGTATAAAATTTGAAAATGTTTTTGAATGAGTTCGCTAATCAAAAAGTGACATCAGAAGAATTGATTTCATGAGTTATTTTATCGAGTGTAAATAACTTCCACAAAGTATAAACAGCGTCATTTATGACATTTTTCATCTCTTCTTTGATTAAATAATCTGGCTAATTTCATATCATGGCACATCTTTCCCATTTTCTGCACACTCACACCCACATTCACCCACCCACCCACTCATATATATATATATATAAATATAAAGTGTTAAGTTGTGATAGTACTTGGCTCCAAGACTGGTGCTTTATCAGTAGTTTTAGTGATAAAAGTTATTTTGGCAATCAGATATTTATCACGGTTTGTCGATATCGAAGTTGAGATAGAACGTTGATAGTTTTACTGCAAAAAAATTGTCACTTTAACTGAGCAGGTTCATGTCTACTTTGATGTTTCATAAGAATGTCTTCATGAAACTTCGATACCGGCATGAACCTACTCAGTTAAAGTGAGAAATTGTTTTGCAGTAAAACTATATATAACGTAAAGAAAAGGCAATAATGAATTTACTGTTCCTTAACGTATATTTTTAATTTTATAGTGCTCAATACGAAACTAAAGCTAAGTATAATTATAATATAACTAATGTAGCATTTCGCGACGTAGAATTTTCCATCTTTTGTCGTCATATTTTTACTATGACTTAATCTTCAGGCTATCATTTTTTGGGTGACTAACGGAATTTTTTCCCTAAAAGTGATAAACGTTTTTACTTACAAAATATAAATAGCTTCTGGTTACGTTCTCAATTTACAGGGTTATATTTATTTTTAATGTGTCCATGCTAAAAGTATAAATTTTGTACTATTTCCTCTTTTTTATATACGACTGCTGGAATCTAATTTTACTTTTATTTGCACCAGCCTAACCGTTTTAGATTTGTATTTTGTTTTTCACTCTTTTAATACATATTTGTGTTTCAATATTGCCATATTTTTATTTATGTATAATGAGACATCATTTTAAATTCGTTATTTGATCGATTTTTGTCATGTATATTAATATCTATATTCCTTTATTTTTTCTGAATTTAATTATTATCTACTGTGAAGCGTAAACAGTGTCTAAAGTACACCGTCATTTCATTTCTAATGTTTACTAAACTTTTATTTTTCAAACTTTTGAAACTATATTATTTTTCACTTACGCATTAATGGGCATGGGTCGTTTAAGACCTAAATGCTCGTATAACCTTTTAATATTTGTATTTTACTATGGATGTTTTATTAGTCTCCTTTAAATGCCAGAAATAACTACTTAAAGAGGTTCGGTTTCTTCAATGGTTATTCTTAAAGAAATAAAGGTGCTGACTCCACCTTAGGTTAGATTTATTTCGTGTGCTACGTATGTAACATTTAATATATAATATATGGATTCTCTATCGATGAGATAGTGCATTGATAAATTACAGACCCAGTAAGACATTTACTATGTAATGGATAGTTTTCAGGATTTATAAAATTACAGCTTTTCTTATTCTTATTTATTTTCATTCTTTTGGATTTATCAGATTTTCCTCGTATGAATATGCGTTAATATTTTTATTATGTTTTTTATGATTCTTTCCAAATTATTATTACAACAATATCCTTTTATTAAAGTGTGTTTTATTAAAATTTTGCTAAGTGTATTATTTTGTAGGAAGGGTTTTTGTTTAGTTGGAGAAATGTGCATTCTAAGTTATTTTTAACCATTTGATTAAAAGAGGAGTGTATACTAAATGATTTTGCAAACACAGTTTCTCTTACTATTCATTCTTTCATTGTTATTATTATATAAACTTATCTATAAATGAAACTTTGTGTGTGTGATTTTGCAAACACAGTTTCTCTTACTATTCATTCTTTCATTGTTATTATTATCTAAACTTATCTATAAATGAAACTTTGTGTGTGTGTCTGTGTGTGTGTGTGTGTGTGTGTGTCCGTTAACTATAGACTCCGAAACGGCTGAACCGACTTTCCTGAAAATTTACACAGTTGTTCTATAAGCGTCTGCGAGAGTTCTTTGCTAGATTTTGTGTCCAGGCACCCCCGATAAATATTGATAACCGAAAAATAAAAGGGTTATAGAAGGAGGGGTCCGATTTTAAACAAATTTGATACACTCATAGAAAAAGACATAAGAAACGACATTCAGAAGTTTCAAGGTTGCTGTTCTTACAATAGTGCAGAAAATCGATCATATATATATATATACATAGTGATATTGTAACATATCCATGTTATAATTTATGAAAAAATAATGTTATTAGCTCTACTTTTGCATTGAGCACTTTTTTAAAAATAGTGTTTCTTTGGACAAGGAATATTATTCCAACAATGCTTGGATATCAGCTCCTTCTATAGTTGAGCACTATCTACCCTATTTTTATAATGGAAAAGATAAATTTCGAAATATCTTTAAAAACATTCCCATAACAAACAAACGGGATTATTTCGCCAGGTTGGTTCTACAAACCGAAGACCTAATAAGAAGAATGAGATGGAAAGCCCATTTCTTTCTTCTCGAAAAGAACCAAATGCATCATCAAGAAAAAATTGGCATTAAAAGCTTGAAAACGGCACCGATTATTGAAGGACTCTCTGGATTCGAAAATGACCTGATGGAAATCGTGAATGGATTAACCTTTTATAAGAGGAAGAACCCCTTCCAAAAGCATCTGGATAACATTGTTAAGAGTATAAAGAAATCAGATATAGTCTACGTTAAATCGGATAAATCCGCAAACTTTTACAAAATATGCCCCAAGGATTACGACAACCTAGTTAAAACACCTAAACCAAAAGCTACAAAAAAATAGATACTACCAATTTCAGTCTGCTTGATAACATTAACCAAGTCGGAAAATTAATTACGGACATACTATACATTAGCGACCGAGTCAGTAAGTTACAAACAAAAGAGGCATATGTTTTATTAAAGGACCATAAACCAGACTTTAGAGCAAAACCATCTACACATTTGATTAACCCCACAAGAACGGAAGTTGGCAAAATTAATAAAACAATTCTAGAAAGGATCAACAGATCTATTAAATGTACTATCGGACTCATGCAATGGATTAATACCACAGATGTCATCAATGGTTTAAGACCACCCAGAATAAAGGTAACTGTACCTTTATCCAATTTGACATTATAGAATTTTACCCATCCATTTCTAAGGACCTTTTTACCTTGGCTTTGGAATTCGCCAAAGAGTGCTCCGATATTTCTACTGGCGAAATAGATGTTATTCTAAAATGTAGAAGTTCGGTTCTAATTTATAATGGTGAACAATGGACTAAAAAAAAACTCTGATGAATATTTTGACATAGCAATGGGTTCCCTAGACTCGGCAGAAGCCTCTGATCTTATAGGACTATTTATTGTCCACAATTTAACCGCTTACGAGGACATAAATACGGATAGTATAGGTCTATATAGAGACGCTGGTTTAATGGTTGTCAGAGGTTCCACTAAAATTAAGGTAGATCGTATTAGGAAGACTATACACAGAGAATTAAAGAGTTTAGGGCTTAAAGCAGAAACTACCACCAGTATTAAACAAGTAGACTTCTTAGATGTTAATCTGGACCTTAATAACAATTCTTTCCAACCTTGCATGAAGGCCAACTCCAACCCAATATACATAAACCCTAATTCTAACCATCCTCCATCAGTCATTAAACATATGCTATCCTCTATTGAATCTAGACTCAGCAACAACTCATCTAGCAAAGTAGTGATTGATAAACATAGTAAATTTTATAATTCTGCACTTAGAAACAGCGGCTATAAGAATGTTAACGTCAAATACAGAAACCCGACTAACAATACTAATAGCACGAAGAAAAGAAAATCTAGAAAAATCATATGGTTTACCCCTCCCTACAATTTGATGCTTAAAACTAAATTAGGACATATATTCTTAAGCTTAGTCGGCAAACACTTTCCAAAAACCAATCCTCTTAGCAAAATATTTAACAATAATACACTTAAGTTAAGCTACAGCTGCACTGATAACCTGGAAAAAATTATTAAAAAACAACAATAAAATCCTCAATAAGTATTATAACAAAAAAAAAAACATTGTAAAACGCAATGCTCAAAGAGATCGCACCAAGTACCCAGGAACTAACACCAAGGATTGTAACTGTAGAAAACCTAAAGATTGTTCCCTATATAAAAACTGTCTGGTTGACTCCATAGTTTATCTCTGCACCGTTTGCACAATTGAGAATCACAAAACTATAAAGTTCTACATAGGTTCCACTAAAAACTCGTTCAAGCTCACTGATATCAACACACACTTTCTTTCAATAATAATTCTTATAAATACAGTACTTCATTATCAAAATACTACTGGTCTCTAAAGGAAAAAAATACAACACCGACGGTTAAATGGAAAATCCTCGCAAGGGCCCGAACCTGCAACTCCTTACATGCACCTTGCTACCTTTGTCTCAATGAAAAAATTGAAATCATCAAATTTGTGGACATGGTTAAACTGTTAAACCAGAGAAATGAGCTCACAGTCTACTGTAAGCATAGCTCAGTATTTACATTAAAGTCCTGGTTATAGTGGTAAAAAACCGCCGGCTTGCTGGGTACTTCTGTTCGGGTTGGGCGTCCCGGGTGACCTTTGCGGGGTGTTTCGATTCGCCATGTGGCATACGATCTATGCCAGCCGTTCGGCCTGATACTGATCAGCGGGATGTGCGGGCGTGTGGTACTCCACCCGACATCGATTTTCGGAGAGCCAAGGATCTATAAAGAGAGAAAAAACTGTGTGGGACAAAGGCCCTAAGAATCACAGTTATTGGTTATTGGTTATTAGTAAGACAGTCGTTGCTATGTCGAAGCGTGATGAACTCTGTATTGGTATGGACTCTGTCATACATTAGCGTGATAATCGATATCGCATTAAATGCCCCATAGCTGTTCAGGTATGCGTTCACCATTGGGTTTGGTATTTACAAAGGTTTGTGGTATTGATGTATGTCGAATTGTTCACCAATGGGAGCCTCTTGGGGTGATCGGGGAGGACGGGAGTGCCGATCAAATATGGGTAGATTAACGTCTAAATGTTATTGTACACATATGTATGTGTATGTGTATATGAGTGTGTCTATATAGAGAGATATATATGCGTGGCTGTATATATGCGTGTGTATGTGTGCACGTGTATGTATGCGTGCACTTGTGTATGTTTGTGCGTGTATGTATGTACGCATGTGTATGTGCATGCATGCCTATGTGTGTATTTTTGCGCACGCATGAGTGTATGTGCATATCGGCGTGCGTCTGTCCTCCCATACTGGTCAAGTGTACCACTATCCGCACCACTTACTGATGTGTATGTACGTGTATTCCCTTTACTTGTGTTATGTATGTATATCTGGCACGGATGTGCGTATGCTCTTGTGCGGGTATATGTGTATGCACGTATACATGGATAGGGATATGGAGGCCTATACGTGCGTGAATATGTGTACATATGTTTATTCATATATATATGTATGTATGTGTGTTGCATGTATGCATGTATGAACTTTTGATAGTAAGACAGATGTTTATCAGGTCTCACGCCTTTTGATTGTCTAACAAACTGTAGTAACTAAAATATGAATTCAAAATATTATAGACCCCCCTATGAACAGGGCTATTTGCTGACGCTGTATATGAGTATAATCTTTAAATAACATAGCACCAAATTAACCAAAATGCAAAATTTCAATCACATGGATTATGAAAATATTTTGTACATAGCATATTTGCAGCAAACCTCACTCATAACATTGAAACTACATTACCTAGGGGATATTTACCCAGGAGATATATATGGACATTAAATAATGTATCTAAGAACAAAAATACATTATAACCAAATCTGTTAAAGAAGGAGTTGTAGTTATAATGGACAGACGTCTACCTTCAAAATTTAGAATCCCTTTTAAATGATGAGAATACATATATACAAACCCCCAGACAGCGAAATACAAAATTTCAACAAAACAGTAAAAAGAATATTAAAAAATTAAAAAAAATCATGGTTCCAATGACTAGAATATCACCCCACTACACCTACGCGACATGGCTTACCCAAAATTCATATACCAACCATTTTGATGAGATCTATTTAATCTGGTATTAACCGTGCTTTCCATAAATTAGCATTCCTAAGCACCATTAGCACTACACATATCACAACACTCAGTTACTTATTACGTAAAATTAGGAACATTTATATGATTAAATCATTTCTGTCAAGTTTGGATATTAAATTACTTTATACTAACATACCCGTTAAAAAAATGTCCAAAGATTCTGATAAAACATCTAAAAAATCCAAAGTAAAGCTCCCACTACCCATCCATAAGGTGATAAAAATATGCACATTAATCATTAACCATTGTTATTTCGTTTCTAACAACATATTTTAAATTTTATGGCTAACACATGGAGTCTTTTATCAGTGGTGTTCTCGCTGGCTTAATTCTAGATTCTTACAATCCAGTTTTTTCAAATATATTATATCTAACAATTCTACTTACTTAAGATATATAGATGCTGTCCTATAGTTTTACTCCCCTGACAGTCACCTATTAAACCTAGTAACTAAACTCAATATAGTATAACCTACCATCGAATTCAGATATGAACTTGTAACTAACAATTCTTTAATTTTCTTGATATCTTAATAATACCTAACAACCATAAATTACAAGTTAAGCTTTATTGCAAACCTAACAACAAAAGCGTCCTTTTAAATTTTATTCCAACTACAACCTAAGAATTAAATTTGGTGTAATTATAGGTTTCTACCTTGCAACCCTCAGAATATGCATCCCCGATTGTTTATCTGAAGAAGGGAGATATGTTGAACAAACATTTAAATTCTCCACTTCCAATTCAACATTAATGTCAAGAAACATGCTTATAAAATACACAAAAATAACAAAATTTATACCCACCAAAATCACACAACATTCATAATATTAACTTCTGGCACCTTCTCATATAAACTATCAAATTAATTAGCAATCCTAAAGACAAGAATCATTATCACCGCCATCAAAACAATTGATCAGATTAAAAAAGACACCAAACACCAATTTAAATGTCTGGATTTACAAAATACAATGTCTTCAGTGCAAGAAACACCACGGAATCAAAAAGCATGGATCTACGAACATAAAATATATTTACGTTTGGTCACACGTTCCAACTCTCTTGTATTACATATAAATAACGTAGGTTACAATTTTGCTTTCTCTGTATGAACTGCATTGTATTTTACTTCATAGTTATCTAACTTAAATGTTTTCCCGTTTTCTTATCTATAAGAACCCTTGTTAATATAGATAGGGGAAGACAGAGAGATTTAACTAGAACATGTAAGATTTTAAGCAACACCCCTTTTTCTATGTGAAAACTATATATTATTTACAATTTAAGAATAAAGATTTAATAAATAAAGTTAATGAAATGAATGTTGTATATTAACATTGCAAAATGCTCGCAATATGTTTAAAAATTCTTCATAAAAGTATAATGATCAATTTACATATATCCGATAATTTGTTTTGTATTTTAATATAATGTTAATTAAATAAATATTAAAATTTTTACAAATTTATAGTTTTTGAAATATTTAGAAAAAATTGTACTCTGAACCGATATAAAAATATTATAATCAAGCTCAAATGATCATTAAGACAGATCAAAAATTAAAAAAATGTTTTCTTTCTGTCTTTGTGACAGCTAAGACAAACATTTTGTAAAAATAATGAATACATAATACCGCGTTGTGCGTTGTGGTCCAGTGGATATCGGCTCGGAACGAGAAGCCGTGGAGCCGAGTTCGAATTCCAGTTGAATCCATTGTATTCACTTACGCGCAAAAACCCTTGGGAAAGGTATTAATTCGTCTCTTCCTTCCAGTTATGGGTTAAATAGCAGGACAGATTGGGTTCTATAGCCTTGGTCGGCAACCAGTCTACCGCAGAAAGCAATGGCAACCTCCTGCGGGATAATCTTCTGCCCAGTCAGTCATGTCTCTTTCGAGACATGATCGCCCAAGCGTGTATCGCGTATGGCACTTACCTGACTGACATAATACCGGAAAAGACTAGATTGTAGCTCAATGGACTGACACTTTCCCGTTATGATTGAAAGAAGAAAGCTTGTGTTAACCAAACATATTTCGTATATTTTCAAATTTAAAAGTTGCACTTCATTCTGATTAGTTAATTTAAACACAGACATAATTTTTTTCTGTCCTTCCTCATCCATATTAACTTTTTCATAACAAGCGTATTGTTTTCTACATTCAAATATAAATCATTTTCAAAAAATGAGTCCACATAACCTGATGACGAGGTAATATCTCGAAACATAGAAGTTTCCCGTGTTGCAATGTAAATCAAATTATTAAATTATTTTGAAATAAAATCAAATTTAATTATATATATATATATATATATATATCAGCGTGCGGTGTATGGTCATTGGCGAATATCAATATCAATAACTGTATTTTGATATTCGTAGAAACATTACTTTTATAGCGTTAAATCCTTTGACAAGAAAAAGATTAGGCTGTAAAACATTTTGTCAACAGGCTATGGATTTATTGATAGGCTACGTACACACACACACACACACACACACACATACACTCACACACACACACACACTCACACACACACACACAAACACACACACACACACACACACACAAACAAACACACACACACACTCACACACACACACACACAAACAAACACACACACACACGCACACACAAAGAGAGGATCATGTTTCTGCTCTGATGAGTAAAGACGGATAAACTTATCGCTATATTTCGATAATATGAGTATCTTGTTAAATCATCATTTTGCTACGAAATGAATATTAATATGCCTGCTGTTATTTCTCTTACAGAAATTTTCGAAATTGTAATATATATATATATATATATATATATATATATATATATTGTGCTTAGTTGTGATAATGTTGACCGCCAAGACTGTTATTTTTTCATGAGTTTTAATGATGAAAGGGATTTTTGCAAACAGGTATTTCATCAGAGAGTGCTCAATATCGGGTAGGAGATAGAGTGTGAATAGGTTTAATGCAAAGAATTTTTCACTTTAACGGATCAGATGTGTGCTGATTTCAAACACAAAAAAGACAAAAATCAAAGAAACAGAAAATATATCAAGGATGATCAAAAATACACAGAAGAACACAAACACTCAATCACGGTCAAATATACTAATACGGTAAAACGACCAAGCAAATAAAAAGACGTCGATATCATAAAAAGTAGTACATCTAAGTGACAAGAAAAAACCAACTAATAAGCAATGAATTGGATACCTATTCAATATAAAGCAATTAAACTGGCACCCATACACGCGTACTCTAAACAGAAATAAAAAGAAATCAAAGACCTGCACAATATAATGGAAAACAATCAGTCTCAATTTAGACTACTTCCATAAAATATCAAATTATACCAAACTTCATATAAATAAGAAACAAACGCTGATATAACAGTAGATCGGGATTAAAACCCCGACCATTATGAGTTACGAGAGCATCATGGTCTATTCAGGCAAACAGACGAGAAATAAGAATAACCGGTGCGATATGCCTGCCTATAAGCGTGCGAGGAGTATCCACTATGCAAAAACTCTCTGTAGGGCAATGATATTAGGCCGAGAATGGTTGGAGAGCAATAAGGCCCAAATCAGCTTTAATCCAACCCTCTTAAAGTTAGGTGGGAAAGGAGATTCCTCTCGGAGCTCCGATGAATGAAGAAGTGGTCATTTTTACTACTAAAGACATCGTTTTGCCGCCGCGCACGGCTATTGCATGTAACGAAAGGCTGTCACCAGCAGAAGACCTAAGGCAAGGAATATATCAGGTAACTCAAACTGATAAAGTTTACTTCGAGGAAGGGGAAATTACGCTACACGAGTCGGCGGTCGAATATAGGGACACTAATGACATCCCAATGAGGCTAAGAAATACCACGAACACAACGATAAAAATAGAGAAAGGGGATGAGATAGGAAGATCAACGACTATCATAAGGCAACAGGTGAGCAGGAGAAATTTAGCTCATGTTCAGGTAAACTCAATAGTAAATGCGGAGGAAATACTGGCACCGCCTGAACACATGGGAGCATAAGGCAACTAATACTTAAGAATAAGTACATGGTGGCTAACTCCGATAAGGACTTGGGTCGGACACAAACAATGCAGATGAAGACTGACACAGGGGATCACCCACCAATAAAATTAAAACCGTATCGGACACCAATTCACAAACGTCAACTGGTGTAGGATGCAGTCAATGATATGCTGGAATCAGGGGTGATTGAACGCTCTAAATCCCCTTGGAGTTTTCCAATAGTACTAGTCAGTAAGAAAGATGGAGGACATAGGTTTTGTGTCGATTATAGGGCCTTAAATAAAATCACGAGACCCATGGCCTACCCCTTGCCGATGATTGATGATATCTTGGCTTTGTTGGGAAAATCTAAGTAATTTTCTAAACCTGATCTAAGATCAGGATATTGGCAGGTAGCTTTAGACAGAAATGACCGAGAAAAGACAGCATCTGCGTGCCATGCGGGTCTGTATCAGTTTAGAGTAATGCCATTCGGACTCGCAAATGCCCCAGGAGTATTTCAGCAACTTATGTAGGTAGCTTTTGTGGGGGTATAGCAAATTGCAATGGCTTACTTGGACGACATATTAGTTTTCTCAGTCAGTGAAAGTGAACACCTTCAGCACTTGCAGATTGTTTTTTCCCAATTGCAAAAACATGGGTTAAAGATAAAGCTATCTAAGTGCCAATTAAAGAAACAAGGTACTTGGTATTCATAATTAACGAACAGAGGGTTAAACCAGATATGGATAAAGTTGAGGTGATCAGGGCAATGTCTGCACCAAAAACGATTAGGCAAGGTTAGGGGCTTTATAGGGGCGATAGGGTACTACCGTAGGTTCATTCCGGAATTCTCTAGGATTGCCACACCACTTATAGCATTGACAACAAATATGCCAGGTTCAAATGGACGGAAGATTGCCAAAGATCCTTTGATGCCCTGAAGGAACAGCTGACTGCTGCCCCCCTATTGGCTTATTCAGATCTGAATAGGCCAATGATACTGTACACTGATGCGAGTGATCAGTGCATTGGGGCATGTCTGATCCAGCCCTGTCCAGACAAGGATGGCCCCGTTCCAGGGATACAAGAAGACGTACCCATCTACTTTTTATCTCAACGGCTCTCTCCTACTCAGCAGAGGTGACCTGTGATTGTGAAAGAAGCCTATGCCATAGTCTATGCATTACAGAAACTAGACTGTTACCTGAGCGGATCGAAGTTTATAATCAAGACTGACCATAAATCCCTACAGTATTTATTTGAAGCGGAAATTACCAACAGAAAAATACAACAGTGGGCCATTAGATTGAGCGGTTAGAATATTTGGCGGGGAGGGACAATACATGTGCCGATCTGCTGTCTCGAATCCCTCGTGCGTTAGAAGAGGAATCTGAAAACATTATACTTGAAGTGGATGACAGAGCGTACCAGATAAACATGATTAACTCTCAGCGAATTGGGAGACAAACCGGCTTAGGGGAACTGGAAGACTCGAGTGACAGTGAAGAGGACCGACCCTCCGAAATATTCTGCGAGTACGAAATGGATGACGAAATTAAGAATCTAAAGGAAGCGATAGAGGTGATGCGGGTAACTGAAGCATGTGCACGAAAATATCTAATACAAGAAGGTAGACTATATTATCTCTCCGACAGAGATGGGGAAGTGAGGCCACGGCTATACGTAGTTAGCTCACTCCAAAGTAGGATACTATTACTGCATCACGACACCCTAGGATACATGGGCATAGATAAAACGTACGGACTTATCAGTAAGAAATAATACTGGCCGGCTCTGTACAAAGAAGTGACTGCATATGTGTACAGCTGCATCACATGTCAGGTCAGAGCCGATAAACATACGATAGGACCTCTTGTGGAAACGGACACTCCAGCCTATCCATTTCAGAAGGTTAGCTTAGATATTTCAGGGCCGTATGGCGAAACCCCTCGCGGAAACAATTACATAGTCATCTTTGTCGACTGGCTTACCAACTAGCCAGAAGCTTATGCCGTAAAAGATAAAAAGGCTCAGACTGTAGTCAGTTAAGTTCTGTCGGAGATATTCCCAAGATATGGGGCTCCCTTAGAATTAGTGACAGATAATGGAACCGAAAACGTCAATGAGATAATGCCGGAGACTCCCAACAGTTTGAATATAAAGCACATAACCACGTCTCCATACTACACACAGAGCAACGCAAAGATAGTACGCTTCCACCGATCCTTAGGTAATATTTTAGCTAAATTAGCAATGGGGGAGAATGAGAACTTGGATCTGTATTTAAGTCAAGCATTAGCAGCAGTGAGATTTTCTATGTGCGAGAATAATCGCCATATTATATGCTATTTGGACGCAACGTGATTCTGCCGGTAGATAATCTGTTGAAGCCTCGTAGAAGATACATGGGCAAAGATCACCATCGTCTTATAATCGAACAACAACACAAAATCTTCGTCCAAGCTCAACGGAGGATTAAACGGGCCCAAAAGAGGAGGAACCACACTTTTAACAAAAACCGCCGAGAGGTAAAATTGAGAGTCGGGGACCCAGTGCATGTTAGAAGCATGTTAGACAAGGTAAATTAGATCTGATATGGAAGCGCTACTATAGAATAATTGGACAAACAGGGCCAGTTACATTCGTAATTTGAGAACAGCTTGGTGGAAAAATCAAGAGGGCGCATGCCAATGATTTAAAGTTGGCTAACTCCGAAGCTGGGAAACACCCATGATGGAGAGTGGTAAAAGACCAATCAGACCATCAACATTGGCGGCTCCCACCTCAGACCTAGAATCCGATATCGAGGACTCGGAGTCGGAGCGAACCTTTATAAAATTTACTGAAGGTTATTGCCACTCCGGGGAGAACCCTTATCACCCTCAACAGGACCACGAAGAGTGGGATTCGGAGGACGACATCTCTTTGTCAGAACTAAGGTCAAACAATAAGCAATCCCATCATATGGAGGAGGATGTGGGTGATGAGGACGAGGAAGATGTGCCCTTGAGTAGGATACAGTCTAGGTTACGAGACGAGAGTAGACTAAGAAAAAAAGCATTAGCTAGACTATTTCTTCAGGAAAGAACGGAGAACCTTTTTTTTCTTTCTCTGGGATCGGTAGAAACCTTCAGGAGGTTAATAGACAGAAGAGGATGGTAGAATGGGGTTTAAAATATATATTGGTATTAGCCTAGCCTAAAATTTCTTTTGTTGTTTGGGGGTATTGCTATTATTTATATTAATTTTCACTACCGTAACCGGGATCCGCATTGTTCTTCAGGATGGACAGCGTTATGATTCTGTTGCTGCTCGTCATTATTGCGTCAAACGTTGTCTTGCGACATAGCGAGAATACCCTTTTCAAAAAGACTGCGGAAGTTGTCATTACCAGATCAAAATGGGTCATCACGTTGATGATCGACCTGAAGCCATATAACGGATTATTGAAGGAGTTGAGTTTGGACATACAGAAAGCAAAAACAATAGGTGAACACATAGCTGTAAATTATTACTCTGATAAGGGGAACTATCATAACCTCATGCATTCGCTTAGGCAGGAAATAATTGCATTGGTGTTGCACTGGGGCAATATGAGAGACTATCTGGGGGGGACTGAAGTTACTTGAATCTAGAAAAAAAAGGTCAGTCTTACCAATTGTAGGTAAGGCACTTAGTGTGCTTTTTGGAACGGTAAACGGAGCCGACTTGGAAACTACCGGAAGGAAATTCGCAGCAATAAGGGAAGGTCAAAGAAGCCTTGAGAAACAGACATGGAATAGTTTATCGATTTTAAATGTTACCAGGATAGACTTGGCAAAAAATAGGCAGACCATCAATCGGCTGATAAAGAACGTACTAGACATACAGAATGAATTGGGCCGAGTGACCCATTCCATGTCGGCCGAGCTGCAGGAACTCGGGGGCTTTGTGGCACAATTCCTACAATTGCTCATGGCCATCAACAGATTGGGGCAGGCCCTGCAATTGGTGTTCAATTAGACATGCTCTCCCTAGGACATCTGTCACCTAGTATTGTAACTTCCGGTCATCTCAGAGATATCTTCCTGGGGATTCAGACTGAACTTCCCCATCAGCTTCGGTTGCCCGCTGATCCCAACATGGAATTATGGCATTACTATAGCTCCCTGGGTTGGGTTACGCTGATAGAAAACGATAAATTTTTAGCCTTAGTACCAATACCGCTATTAAACAGAGGGAGTATATTTGAAGTTTTCCAGGCTATTAATTCACCCATCCCCTACCCTGGAACAAAACAGGAGCTAGGAGTAATTGCTAAATATAAGATAGAAGCAGAATATATAACCTTGAACCTAGCTAGAATGAAATTCATGCTGCTCACTGCAGCGGAAGCGGAGAAATGCAGAATGGACATGCTGGGAACATGCCCCTCAAGGAGTTCTATATATGGCACTGGAGAGCATCAAACCTGTTTGCTTGGGTTATTTAATGGGAACAAGGAGGAGATTAAACGAACCTGCAACATAGAGGTATCAAAAAGCAAATTGATGCCACAAGCCATAGGCTTGTCAGACGGGGTGTGGGCGGTAGCGTTGGAGACAAAGTCAAATTTGTCCCAGGTATGCAAAGGAAGGCCAACACTAACCATCACAGCCACCCCGCCCCTATCTATCATAAGCTTACCTATGGGGTGCACAGCTTTCGGTACTTCTATCACACTTCCACCTTTTTACCAAGCGGAAGAGAAATTTGAATCTAGAGATTCTTTCCTTGCTCTCTCAAACATCACATCGGCTCGTTGGACAGACTTGTGGAAACGTCTCGTTAGAACATCGTTGAATGTTACTGCAAGGAAACTCTCACAACTATTAGAAAAAAAAAGATTTAATTTACAAGACTTAGTTGATCAACTAGAGACAATAAATGGGGAGGTTCTTCCCCAAGAGAGTTGGACCTCTAAATCTGTAGCCTTGTCATCAGTTGGGTGATGTGTTTTGGTGGGGATAATAATAATAATAATCGAAGTAGTTTGGGGAAGGCAGTGGTTTTAAAGATGTAGGAAAATTATGCCGGCGAGAGGACTGAATAGCAAAAAGGGTGGATCACCTGTTGAAACCACGGTGAACCAAGGGACAGAGAACCCTGAAAATGATCATGAGAAAGGGACCCAGGCAAAGGAACGGTTGCAACTAGCGGCCGTACGATTGGAGGTTTAAATGAAATGAAAAAAGAACTGATATTCCATATGTAATATAACAATCTGGCCCCACCCGAGGAAGGCTGATACAAGCGAGGGTGTTTCCGGTCGTTGAAAGGAACGGATGTCGTTTGACCTTATTTCCGGCAGCAGCGGAAATAACTACAGAGGCAAACAGAACAGGTGTCTCTGAGAATTACGTGGGCGTGCGTGGGCGAGGCAAAACCGGAAGAAAAGTCCCGGTTCTGGAAGATTATAAAAAGACCTCGGCACACGGATTCGCCAGTAGAGGAGCAACAGAGATCGGCCGGTGAAGAGAGAGACACAACAGATAAGACTACACTCCCGTCAACCCATTAGAAGCGCGCTCTCTCAATTCTCTGTTCCCTATTCTAACCGGCTCAGTCATTAAGACGCATAATTGGTGCCTAGTGACTTGCTGTTTTGAGACAACAAAACAGTTAGATGCGAGCTGGTTGCCACGGCGACGATTGAAATTCAACGGACTTAAAACTACCAGATAGAAAGAAAAAAGAAGACGAAAATAGAAGCAGCCGCACGACTATAGACATCAACCAAGGTAGGTGACTCTTTGATTTGATAGTGTGTGTGTTCTGCTCTTGTTTATAATAAGTCTAGTTAGAAAAAAAATGGAACAGCATACTTTTGCCGATCTGACCCTAGAATTGAGAAATGTGGATTGTTCGGTGTCGAACACATTAAGGGTAGAACGGAGGGGGTGCAGGACTATATGCAGAGAGTAGTACGCCTAGCGGAGAGCGCATAGGTTGGGGTTGACGGGAGGAATAAAGTTGAGATATTTACCTATCTGTAAGTATAAAACATCTGAGTTAATGATTTTTTTTTTTGTTAATATTTTACCATATATGTGAAGTGAGTTTACTGGTATGTTGCTTAATTAATCTTACTTTTATTGAGTAAGTGAAATGTAAAATCATGTAAAGGAAGTTTCTTCTACTCTGTAAAGTGGATAATTGGATTAACTTGTTGATAACAATGTTTTCTTTGGTTTGTGCAGTGTTAGGTTTTCTTTTTTTTGGATTTCTTTTCAATGACTGTACACTACAAAATGATTTACATTTCTATGTTTGTGAATTATGCTTTTGTGCAGGTTCCCATCAATTCAACATCCTCTGTGAATTTTCATTTATGTGACTTGGGAAATATCTTTTGAAGATATATTAATTTCTGAAAACTTTATATTGACACGGATAGACCTGCAGATTCCACAGTTGATCGGAACAAAAAGAAAGAACAACTGAAAAGTCTTGTAGACTTATTGGCTGATATGCTATAGGATTGGGAAAGAAGCAGTGGGAGGATTAACGATAGTTTAAGTGAAATAGTTAGGAAGATACAAACGTGGAAAATTATTAATAGTATCTAAAGCATAAAGTAAATTATACGTCTCTGGTTCAGTGGGTTGGTCCCCGATTACGCAGAAATTTCCCAATTTTTTAGTGGACACCATGCCGGTAGAACTGCGCGATATGGAGGAGATTCCTATCCGCAAACTAGTAAATACCTTGGAACAGATAGATATGGAAAGATTTAGTGAAGGATATGAAGAACTCCCGAAGAAGTTGACGATAGGAGTCATTGCTGGCATAGTCGGCGTTATGATAATCCTTGGAATAATAGCTAGGAAGCGGATTTTTAAGTGTGAAAGAAGCAACAGTGCTTCGGGAAAGGAAAGGGAGTTATCCGTTGTGAATAGTACTCCGGGGTCAACGGGTGTTCAACACTCAAATGTCTCTGCGTTAAACAGAGAGATGTCAACAAATCAGATATGCTTGGATTCGAATCCAGAGGAAGTAGTTCAGGGAATGGAAAACATTGTACAAACTAAGGAACTACGAGTCACGGGTCCACTTTTTTAGACTAAATTAATATAGATGAAACCTCTAATCCTCCACAAGTAAATTGCATGCGGATTAACGTTGGAATCAGGGTAATTTTCTTCATTTTCTATTGAACATTTCTCGGTCAGACTATGAATGATATGTACTGCAGATAATGGCCATTTTTCTGTGTTCAAACATAGTATGTTTGAAATTAAATTAAATTAACTGAAGTTACATGTGTAACAATAAACTCGAGCAGAAGCACGCATGGTGTTGGTCAAAGGTCATTTACTCGATGTCAGTTTAGAAACTGGGGCGCGGTTACCGCCTATGATCATGTGGTCGTGCATCGAGGCGTCTACGCTTATGGACAGAGTCGAGAAAGAAAATGAATATTTTTAAGAACTTTGCCCAATTCTGTGAAAATGGATATTAAAAAAAAAAAAAAGAACAATGAAACATCGAGCTGGTAGAACAATTTTCACGATGGACACGAACATTGTTGGGTTGCCGATGTAGGCTCCCCTATATATGTTTTTGTTGTTTTTTTGTTTCGGCATGCACATGTTTTGTTGTTTTGGCGTGCACATGTTTTATACAATTGTCGGGCTTGTGTGGCATGGGGAGGAGTGTGAGGGTGTTGCGCTTAAAATGTTCTTAGGTGAACATTTTGGAAAATGGGAGGGCGAGGAATGTAATATAACAATCTGGCCCCACCCGAGGAAGGCTGATAAAAGCGAGGGTGTTTCCGGTCGTTGAAAGGAACGCATGTCGTTTGACCTTATTTCCGGCAGCAGCGGAAATAACTACAGAGGCAAACAGAACAGGTGTCTCTGAGAATTACGTGGGCGTGCGTGGGCGAGGCAAAACCGGAAGAAAAGTCCCGGTTCTGGAAGATTATAAAAAGACCTCGGCACACGGATTCGCCAGTAGAGGAGCAACAGAGATCGGCCGGTGAAGAGAGAGACACAACAGATAAGACTACACTCCCGTCAACCCATTAGAAGCGCGCTCTCTCAATTCTCTGTTCCCTATTCTACACGGTCCATCGTCATTAATAAAAATATAACTTCATATTTTTATATATATGCGTGTTTGTTGTTTGTCGATATATAACACATATTCCTCTTTCTTCTAATAGACAGGGTGCTCCAGAAGCATGCACATAAAGAAAAATGTGAGTGCTTAAAAAAAAAAAAAATGAAAAAAAGTAAGAGGAAGGGAGAGAGCAAGAAACAACTGTGCGTGTAAAAAAATGGATTGATTAAAAAATGTGTAAGTATTTTGAGATAAAAAGCATGAATTTTGAAAAGAAAGTAAAAGAAAGAGAGTGGTAGAAACAACGCAAACGGTGTGAAAAAAAAGAGAAGAATGAAAAAGGACTGTTAAAAAGAGGGTAAAAGAATAGTGTGTGTGATTACTTAAAAAAAAGCATTATTTGTGAAAAACATGAGAGATAGAAAAACTAAGTGGGTGTGTTCAAAGACGACAAAATATATTTTGAAAAAGAAAAAAAGGATGATGGTGATGAAAAAAAAATATTTTGGGGAAAAGCAGAAACATTTTAGAAACATCTAATTACTTTTTTGTTATTTTGTTTGAAAGAAAAAAAGGATGATGATGAAAAAAATATTTTTGAGAAAAACAGAAAGAAACATTTTAGAAACATTTATTTACTTTTTTGTTGTTTTCTTTAAAAGAAAAAAAGAGAAAGAAGGGAAAATGGAATATGTTTGGAGAACTTTAAATAGTTAAAAAAGATACTGATAATGAGGAACAGTTACATCGCTCCTATATTTATGCAGCACACTTGCTCAGAGTTATGACTATTTTGTCACCTTGTGGTAATTAATTTTTTTTAATTTTTTTTCTTTGGAGGAGAGGGTGGAAACACCCATACTTTGAACTTATTGTGTAAACTATGCTTCAATCATTTTGTCGGGCGCCATTGACCCCATTGGGAGGGGACGTTCTCAGCAAACTTCCATCATGACAAGGTTTCATAGGGGGGATGCAGGAAGGCACAGAGACTTGTGGATTATATTTTGGACTGGAAAATGGTAACTGGAGATGAATTGACAAAGAGTAGAATCTCTTTCAGGAAGAAAAAGTGAATGGGCTTAAATCGGAAAGCAAAATACTAAGTTGAAAAAGGTGTTCGTTAACGAAGAATTGACCTTCATACGTAGCAATAAACCAACTGCGTGGATTTATTGATGCCACCGGCTGCGAAGACAAAATTGATGAATTGGTTGTAGAAATAAAAAGAAAAATGGGTTGAGGAAATACAAAGAAATGGTATTGATTAATACGAAATTTCATAATTGATAGTTGCGGAGGGGAGGAGAATATCCCTGTGGAATCAAAATAATTGTTTGTGGTCATGACGTGCCGACATGAAGAAGCATCGTGTCATGATTTTTTTGTTTATTGTAGTTTATTGATAAATGAAAGGATCCGTTGGGGGAGGTAATGTGACCCGATAACTAGGCGTATATTAAGGTGGATTTGTAAAATATGTATTTTATTATAATAGATTAAAATAGAATATGGTTAAGAATAGAAAATAGTTTAAAAACATGTGTTCCGTTTAACAAAAGTATAAAAGAAGAGTAAAAATTAAATAAATAAAGGCTTTATAAGGAAATTTGTGGAAGAGAAAAGGGTATCAGATTACTGTTGAATCCTACCAGTCTTCCGGTAAATATTTGATTAAGTGATTTGATGTGATAAAAGATAAAGTTTAGGAAATAGATTTTTGAGTGCCTTAATTTTATCTTGACCACGCATTAAGAAAATAAAGAAAAGATAATAGAATTTTGGCTTTCTCCAGGCAATAAAAATGCCTGGTTACAAAGTGTCATGGCTATAAAACCATCTGGTGGCCTCCACAGGACACTTTATTAAGATAAAAAATAAAAAAAATCCTGGAAAAAAAGGGATGTCTGCCGGGATGTTTACACATCAAAAGAAGGAACATTTAAGTACCTTGAAATTTTGGACTTACAGTCGCCAATGATTATCACTCAGTGGTCTAGTCACTTCCGGATTGTTTTAAATAAATACAGGTGATTTTTCCGAGCCGATCAGTTAAGTTGAGTGAGTGGAGTCAGTCAGCCGGGCGTGTGCCTGAAGTAGAAACTACGTTCGTCTTGAGTCGGTCAGTTCGGCAATTGATCTTCATTAATTAAAGTTAGAGCTGTGTGTCACATCGCCTGCCCCAGCAGAAAAGACTAACTCTAACGAAATAAATCACCTTTTTAACTCATCCAAGTTGTGGAAGTTCGTTCCTTATAGTTTAATCTTGTACCCCCAGCTTGAGACTCCGACTTTTTCAACAAACTCCCGGCGTGGAGAACGGCCGCCGGAGAAATTGTTCGGACCGTCCACTGGATTGTTACAATTTCCTATCAATAAACTTACGATCAGATACATTTATTAAATTTCGAAATTTAAAAAACAGATGCTTAGTCAATAAAGTCACAAGGAAAACCTTCTTTTTATTTAATTTTTCTTGTGTTCTTATAATTTTTTCTTTTCTGGATATAAATGCATTCTTCTTGTTATTGTCTTCATTAAATCAGACACATTGGTTTAGATTAGGTTTTCTTTTGTCTTTACACATATTTGCTTTAATCGTATTGCATTTTATATACATATTCTTAAAGATATCTAAAACACGCACGCAGACACACACACACACATATATATTAAATTGTTTATAATTGCGTATTAGACAGAAATCCCTCTTTTACACAAGTTTGATTAAAATCGACTGATAAGGAACTGTGGTTATGTTTTTAATTTATTTTTCTTGTGTTCCTATAATTCTTTTCTTTTCTGAACATGAATTATGTAGAAGTTGCCAGAATGTTTTGTACCTGCGAGCGCTTTCAATTATTTGTTTAGCCATTATCAAGGATGATTTTTTTATTTTGACTTAATGTATTGATTATTTTATGTGTGTATCTAGAGTTATAGATTAATTCTCCTAGCACGGTCAGCACATTGTGATTGTGTTCACATTTGATGTTAGTGTGTGCCTTTTGCCTAAATTGTAGCCTGTGAATGAGACAATTTATATTATCACTGAGTATGTTGCAAACACAATCTGGTAGATTTCCATGTGTATTTAGATGAGAACTTATTGAGCTATGTACAGAGGGATTTAACATTAGTCTGCATGTTGTATTATATCCAATAAGATAATTTACTAATTTGGTTTGTTAGAGATCAAGGGATATGTGAACTGTTAAATAATATTGGTGCTCTATAATTAGGAACTTGCAGTAGATTGTTGTTTTAAATAAAACTAGTATATCCATACATATATTATTTAATTATTAGTGTTTAGTCATAATTAAATTAGACCAGTACACAGTTGGTCAAATGTGTTCAATAAAATTATATTTTCGAACTTTTGTATATCTTTCATTTGTAAACCATCTGGTGTGTTCAGGCAGTATATATATGTGGGGCATGTGGACATCAATATATATTCTTCGTCTGCCATGTTTAATGAAAGACGAGGAAAAGAAAGTTTTCTCTCAATATATCCATATATATATATATATATATATATATGTGTGTGTGTGTGTGTGTGTGTGTGTGTGTGTGTGTGTCTTTGTGTTTGTATGTGTGCGTGCGCGTTCGAGCGTGTGTGTATTGTGTATTTGGTTAGAGCTTCTCGTTTTATGCAAGTTTCGTTAAAAATGGCAGGCAAATTTCTGTGGTTAAGGTTTTAGGTAATTTTTTATGTGAACTCATAATTGATTTACTTTTCTGTACAGAAATTGTATAAAAAAACTTTCTGAATATTTTATTTATCGAAGAGCTTTCGGTTATACATTTAACTATTATAAAGAATGAATTTGATTATATTATCAACTTATATTTTGATTGTTTTATGTATGTATCTTAATTGTTGATAATACAAATGTCATAGCGGTATCATCCAATTAGCGGATTAAACTCTTTCTACAACTACATATACTTGTCGTCACAAGAGAGAAGAGCAGAGAGAGATCAGCAGAGATCGATAGCAGAAATAGCCAAGACTACTAGCGTATTAGCATTGCAAGTACCAGATATTGTATTACTTCCTAACTAGTATTTATTGTTCTACTAACAGAGTTCCAAGTATTTGTATTTTGCTGCGTTAATGTATATATCGTTATTTCCTAGTTTGGTTGTTGTTATATTATTTCTTGCTGAACTTCTTAACCGGGTCCACGACAACAAATTAATGTAAATGAATAAAATTGATGGAACACTTAATACTATCAACTACGTACACAGACATAATGTACAGACCGTGTTCTGAAAATAAAACATACGTATAACTTTAGACCCATATATAAAATGATTCTTATATTCCGTTATAATTGAATATATATAAAATATATATAAAATATATATAAAATATAATTTATGTACTGAAATGAAAAAAATATAAGATCACATGAGAGTTATATAAGATTAATCACATCACCTTGTATATCATTTTTAAGGAATCTTGTATATATATATATATATATAATATTGGGAATAAGTTATTTCCGCGACCTGGGCTTCAACATTTTGATATCTTCGGGTTATTCGCAATAACTGATTTTACCGTTTTTCAAAACCCCCGAACATAGATGTTTTTCGAACGCGCGAAAGGAATGGCGACTTTAATTTTCAAACAACCGAAAAATTTTCAAAATTAAGGAGGAGTTATTTAAGCAATTTAGAAAGTTTTGTCTATGTTTCATCCATAAATACATACGAGGATCACACAAAAGTGCGTTTTCTTCTGTTTATCTGTGCGTACGTGGTTTTTAAATTTGTGGGGTGTGAATATGATTGATGCATGAGGTCCACTATCTCTTACGCCTCTTTCTTAGTTTCATTGAAACATTGCCGGGAAAAAATTTTCGGGAAGCCTGCGGTTAATTGATTATGATGTCTGCTTGGTTATTGATAGTTTGTGGTTAGAATCTGCATTTATATACAGTGATTTATGCTTGGCTTTTCTATACAGTTTATAAGTACCTTTTCTTAGGTTGAAGTTAAACTCTAGATATTCTATTTCGTTTAGATTAATTTTATGAATCTACATGGGTATAAAATAAAACTTAAATTCTTCCATGAAAACTATATTAAACAAATCTAAGAAAGACTATGAAATAGTCCTACTATATAGTGGATTTCTGTCTACACTAACAAGGACATCATACAACACAGAAAAGCCAACAGGAAAATATAAAGCATATGATACAAACTACTGTAACACAAAAACGTAAAAACAAACGGAGGATCACCACAAGAATCATTCGGGCAACCAGACTGGCAACAAGGTTTTACCTTTTTACAGTTAGATCAACCAAATGCAGGCGAAAGTTTTACTCCATCACCTTTTTTTCTTGAGCTTCCCGCCTGTGGAACTCCCTTCCATATACTTGCTTTCCTGACGGCTACAGTCTCCAGGAATTTAAATGCTATGTCAATTCCCGTATCTTATCCACTTGACTCCAGTCCTTTCTACATCACTCCGTGTATCTTGGTTTTTTGCTTTCTTTCTAGCTCCACTCCTGTGTTCACATCTTTCTTTTGTTTTTTCTCTTTCACCCGCTAGTTCGTCTTTCTCCTCACTCTTCTCTTGCCTAAAACTTTAACTCTCTTATATAGTCCCCTGCACATCAATCGCGGTACCAACTTGCTTGGAGTGAAATGATTAAAATAATATACTCATTAAACTCATACACAAACACATCAAGCGCTCTCCACTATATATTCAACAAAAATACAGTAAAAATTACTTGCGGTTGCATTGAAAACATGACACAAATTATAAAAACATCACAACAGAAAAACAATCAACAAATCACCTGAAAAAATTAAACCCTTGTAACAGTAGAGTAAATAAACGAATGCCCCCTAAATAGCAATTGCTTGAAGAACAATGTAATATGCCAAACTTTTATAAAATCATTAGATAGCGAAAATAAATATATATAAGAGTAAGTGACAGATCCTGGAAGCAAAGAAAGTACGCGCACAAGACATCCTTGACAAATAGCAAGTACGTGAACAGAAAAAAAGACTTTCTAAACATACCTAAGAGACAAAAAGAAAAACAAACACACACACACCAAAAATACATGAAAAATATCAAAAGGAATCTCAGCTTACAACAATCATACCCAAAACTGAAAACTCTGTCTGGAGGAAAAAAACAGCTATAATTACTTTCCCCGACCTAAATAAACTACTAAATATACAATCAGAACGCATCCCAAAATGCAGACTCGAGAACAAATTTTAAGTTACTTAAAAATCAGAAATTAAAACGAATAAGAATAAACCAAAATGGATAGACAAAAACATGTAGAATAAATTAATCTAAGTAAAAAAGCAAAGTAAATATTATAATATATAGCAAACAATGTACGCACGAAAATACTCAAGAAAAGCAGTAATAACACCAAAAATAAAATAATACTTAATAAAATGGTAACTGACAACAATACAAGTAGCCAAAAGTACTGCATAAAAAAAACTAATGCTTAATGTTATATAAAATAAAAAACATCTTCGAATAATATTCTTTAGCTGAGCAGAATGTTCTTTGTTATCTTAGCGAAAGAAAATTAATTATTACCAACACCAGGCAAAACCCCGTCATAAATACACTGCACTCAGTGATAAGTTAGTTTTTCACACGTTTTGGAATCATCATTTACATTAACAACCGTCTGCCATCTGACCTTTTATCAGAGCCAACCAAATTAAACGTACTTTCAACATTAAAAAAAGAGATTTGCCAATTTTTCTTCGGTTCAAATAACATGCTCGTTTGCACAGGATTTTCTAGTTATTTGGTTATTCTTGCTGATTTTATGGCAGTCGTCCCCAGCAAAATGTCTGGCCAGTGTAATCCTGGAATACTTTCGCGTGATTGCTTTGCAAAAAACACTTGTGGAAGGCATGAATCCATTTTAAACTATTCCCTGTTTTGCGTTAAATAGTAGCAAAGAGTAAGTGAATCCTGGCATTTACGTATAGGAGAGAATATACATAAACATTTAAATGCATATATTTTTATGTAGTAAAAAATACACTAAATTCAAAAGATTAAAATAGATAGTCGCAACCTTCATTTGTATGTGTTCTTACGACAACATCTACATACTTTTATTGCAGTGAAGCCCTAAAGAACGAGGTGTATAATAAAAAACCTTGGTTGTAAGTAAAGATTAACTGTGTTTGTGGTTTGTTTAATGGATAGGAATGGAAATGGAAATGATTGGTATTTTCTGTTTACGTTGTACACACTTTCCATATAAAAGAAACCGTCAGTCACGCCATTATTTATTTTATTTATTTGATAATATTCATGCATAAGACTTCTTGGAACTTTTCTGGAGAGGGCCAGTCCGAACGTTCCAACTAAACTACTCAGAGCGCACTTTCTATACTCGTCAGTCAGTTAGGTGTCATACGTACTACACGTTTGGGCGATCATGTCTCGAAAATCTATGGAAATCAAACGTGATGTAGTTGTAAGTGAAGCGCTAAGAAATTGTTAATTAATAGTAAAGAAATGAAAATAAGTTTTAATTGGTGAACATTTCAAGGTTTTCCTATTTGAATTTTCTGATGTATCTTAATTCTCCACTTAATCATAAGCGCATGGCGTGTTCTACAACAATAAAATATCCAGAAAAATTCTCTTATTGCATCGATAAATATTTGCGTTTAACGACTCTAAAAAAATATTGTAATTACAATCATAAACATAATCGATGGTCTGTATTTTAAAAAGCGGCTAAAAATTAAATTATTTTAACTTAACTTTTTAAATTTTACTGAAACAGGCGTTAATTACTTTTATCTCCTTTCTTTCATTATTTCTTTCTTTTCGTCTCATTTTAATTCATTTTATCATTGAAACCAATTTGTATTTTTCTCTACTTTTCGTGCGATCATAACGGAATAGTCTACTATTTATGAGGTATTGGCAGGACATAACGGTCGTACAAACTAACGAAGGGAAAGACAACTATGACTGTGATAGGTTTATTTTTAATTCATACTATTTTTTGCTCAGTCAGTCAGTTAAGTGCCATACGTGATACACGCTTTGGCCGATCATGTCTCATTCGAGACATGGCTGACTGCGCAGAAGATTATCCCGCAGTAGGTTGCCATTGCTTTCTGCGTAGGACTGGTTGCCAGCCAAGACTATAGAACCAATCAGTCCTATTATTTAATCTATAATTGGAGGTAAAAGACGGATTAATACCTTTCGCAAGGGTATTTGTGAGTCAGTGAATACAAGGAATTTCAATGGAATTCGAATTCGGCTCCCCGATTTGTCGTTCCGAGTCGATATCCACTCCAACACAACGCACATCATTTCTCTCAGTAGAAAGTCCACTCAAGCTAGAGGTTTACACATTGTGGTTATTACAAGTGTGTGATTTCAGAAATTAAGGAGTGTCTCTTTTGGGAATATCTAGGATAGATAAGGGTGGAGCCTTGTTTTAAAGACGGGAAGTAAGAGGGCATATTATGAAAATGTGCAGGATAGAAAATAGTTGCCCGTAAATTTGAAGTTGTTAATAATGTAGTGATAGGTGATATATTCCTCCCTTGAAGATTGAGTGAAAAAGTAACTGTTGTAGCTAAAAAGCTGTCTCAGAGTAACTTCTTTAGAATATGAATACATTGAGTTTAAGTAAATCCTGCGTGTGTGGCATATTGTGTTCTTGCTGTTGAAAGTGTGAACAAGTGAAAGTAGAAAATTTACCTGACGATAGATTACGGATTCGACTGAAATTCGAACTCGGTTCTGCGATTCCTCTATCCTGGATGTTGCTATGCCGCTAAACAAAAACCAACGAACCAAACCATTTTTAAGTCTGATCTAAATCCTATGAACTTGGACCCTAGAATGTACAGACTATGTACATATCTTCTTCTGCTAGGTTTCAAGTTCATAAAATTCATATTAGTAACAGGAACCGAACGTTTTTCCATCTTTAGCGATGGTACGAACGTACAAGATCAACATATTTGAATACTGAGAGTATTAAAATTTTGTAAAATGCTTCTAAAATCTACAAATATAGGTGTTTCACCGTAAAGCAATCCGTCAATGCTAAAGTTTTTTTTAGCATTAAACATTATTTATATGCTTGGTGAATTTAATTAAACTTATTTTTATATAAAGAAATACAGAAAACCAACATCATGGTAATTTTTCACTGACACGAAGGATTAAGACACGAACGATTAATCTACATTCTGCTTTCAGAATAAAGAAATATTTTAATAAATTTCCTATCAATGATATAAAGAGTGACTTAAAATGAGAAAGTTCATATCATCTATGTGCCGTGCCCTTTCAGAACGTTAGTATTCATGGCTCTCCCTAATTTTCTTGTCAATTTTAGCGCTTAATACAGAATGATGCTTAGGATACCATGGACGAAGAACACGAAAAATCAGGAGGCTTTGCAGAGAATGGACACACATAATAAACTGATTCTTAACACCAGGAAGAAACAGCTGAAGTTTTTGGGGCATGTAATGAAGAAGAAGGGCTTGGAGAATCTGATACTCATTTTACGGGTAGTGGAAAGAGAGAGAAGTGAAAGCAACGCATGACATATCTAATGAAACTGAAACGATGTATGGTGGAGTGGGAATCGAGTTGAATAACAAGAAAAGGTATATTAAGAACAGCAAGTAAGTGGAGGGCCATAATCGTCTACATACTAAAGGAATACGGCATATAGATAAAGTTTGAATGGGAGACAACTTTCGTTTCCTTTAAGAAACCTAGAATATAAGTCTTCGAAGAATTTATCGAAATTTTTGACACATATTTCCCACTTATACTTAAGATTATCATATCTCGGCTTCTTTATTTTTATCTTTAACAATTTTAACCTTTATCAATATTTGCTTCTTTCTTTTTTTCGGTTTTAGCTTTACATACTTTCAATCGACCGCTGAGTATACGTTTCGAGCTGATTACATTTCAGCTTGTGACCAGGTTGTAATCTTCATCATGTCACGAACAACATCGTTTAACCAAACTAGCTGAAGAAACGTCATCTCTTGGAGTAGATATCTATGTAAGCTGGTTTTGATTAGCTTATCTCTAAATTCTATTGGAGCCCACTTAACTCAATAGCCTCTTCGATCCAAATGGTCTTAACCGTTTAGCTATGAAATTAAAGAATAACAACAAACGGTGTCTAAATACGTACGTGATTAAAATAAAGATGGAATTTGTCCAGTGTTTATTGGATGGATTCCATTTCTATTTTTCTTTTGTCTTTCTTTTTTCTTTGCATGCTGTCTTGACAGAAAAATAGGAATAATACCGATTTTCATTTTTGTTATTAACTATTTCGGATTCTATTTCTATCTATGTTAGCCGGACACGGTCAGCCCAAATAAACGCCACACCGAAACGTTATTCAATCTGATTTGTTCAACAATACGGTTAATCGGACTACTGGCACCTCTAGACCGTATTGTAGACAAAACAGCCTTGATTTGATTGTCTCCCTTCATGAGATTAAAAATATTATTTGTTACTGATCCCGTCTGGCATCATTATTTTCTAGTCTTATCTGGTTTAAGCGAATCAATGTTTTTTTTTTTAAATTGTAGATAAAATATCGCTATACACTGTGAAGACGAGGAGACAAGTGGACAATTTTGTCAAAGGTTCGTTTCGTCGGAGATGCAGATGCTATATTTGGTTTCGTCAGTTTAAAACGAATAATCCATGTGGGTAACATGCCTTGGATTCTCTGAAGATGTGGGTATCATAAATCAAAATAATTAGTCTAGCTTATCGCCTGCTAATGTCAAAACATGGAGAGTGTCCATCCGCCTATATCTGTTTTATCTATATATGTAATAGGGCCAATTTTAAATATAAGATTACTTGATATATATATACGCTATATTCAAATAGTATCCCAAAAACAATAAAAAGAACTAGTTGAACTGTATAGTAGAATTGAATCAAAGTCACTGAAAACAATATTAAAGTGCAAATACGAAATCAAATTTCGTAAGTGAGTGAAAAAATATTTTACAATCAACGAATGTGAGAGAAGAAACTTAACATGCGAGTGTGAAAAGAAAAAACAACACGCACGCATATCAACATTCTGACCTACTTACCATTTGGCTTACCTATTTATACACGATACCTTGGCCATCAGAAAAGTAAACGGATCTCGATATGTAAAGTCACAAGTTTATTTACCTGGAGAGAGCCAACTTTAGAATCAAAACATGCGTAGGACCACAAATGCCATTATGGACACCTAATATATCAAACAAAAATCAAGTAAAAATTCTAATAATAGCAACAATAAATTTACATTTTAAAGAACAAGTTCACAGCTTTTCTCACTTTTTCTTCTAAATATAAAGATATATACATTTTTATATATTTGTATGTGAAGAACAGTTTTGAAAGAAATAATGTATGACTGTAAAAACGGTCTTTGACACGCTTTTCACCCAATTGACTTTGTTTACAATGATTTGATTACGC
This sequence comes from Ascarosepion bandense, assembly GCA_037127315.1. Classification (NCBI taxonomy): domain Eukaryota; kingdom Metazoa; phylum Mollusca; class Cephalopoda; order Sepiida; family Sepiidae; genus Ascarosepion; species Ascarosepion bandense. Next base: position 229,199 of record JBBBDQ010029808.1, on the reverse strand, counting down.
ATATGTACGATCAACAATACAAAAATATTGAAATTATTAGCATCTCTCGTTCGTGCACAAGTGTAGTCATAACAACGTAAACAAACCCAGTGCGATGAAGTTCTAATTGTCCCAACGCACACAAAAGATTTTTCCAATTTTTGATATATTATTTTTTAAAAATATTCTTGAGATATATAGCTGTCATTTAGAATGACAGACAAGGTATTAACTGTAGGTTTTTATATTATTTCCATGCGTTCTTATGATATTTTTTGTTTTCAGAACAAAAATTACCCAATAATTTTCTAATAGTTTTGTTTTTTCTATTTTTGTAAACAATTATATTGGCCACACTACCACAAAATTGCCGAGAAAATTGCCATTGCACCTTTCAAACCTCAGTTTCATCCGATCTCATTAAAATACAAACGGAGATCAACCAAAATCTATCTGTATCATACGTGTTAACAATGCACATATAATAGCATCATCAACATGCACAAGATTAAAATTAATCGAGGCATTAATAAAATAAAATAAAATAGAAGAAAATGAAAAGAAAAAAAATTCCACTCTTAATAATGCCCATACTAATACCAGTAACAATATGCTTTCCTTGTTGGGAACATAACAAAAACATGAATCTATATACATACATTTCACAGATATCTATTTTATATACAAATGAAATAAAATTCATCCTTGGCTAAAACTATAAATGAAAGAGTTCGAAAAAATAAAAACTTCGGACAAGTTCTTATATAAATTGATTTCTGGAAAGAAAAATATATCATACCAACACATGAATAATTATATAAAAATCTTAAATATAATACATTGTCAGTCATCTTCAATGGAACATGCATAAATGAGAGATTGCTAACCAAATAATGTATATATATACTTTCACTCACATATTTATACATACAGATCTGGCCAAAATTTTACACCATGAAAAATCCGAGATATCGATAACAAAATAATTTATAGTATTTCTAATTAAAAAAAAAAATTATTATGATGTATTTTAAATTTCGATGTTAAATTAAGTACTTTAGGTGCCGTCCTCTATTTTTAAGAGCAAGTTTTATTCGCTTTGGAATTGAGCCTATTACTGATTTTAAACAGATGTTATAGAAGTGCAGTTTCTTGTTGTTGGAGCAGCTTCACGCACCTTTAGTTTCACGATGGACCATAAATCTTCGATGGGATTGAGATCAGGTGAATTACTGGCCAGTTTTTCAGAACTTTGATGTTATTTTCCTCCGAGCACTTTCTCACAGCTTTTACTTTATTGCAAGGTGCACCATCATCTCTATCAGGGTAGTGTTCTATGAAAAATTGTGGTAGACTATTTTTGATAATTTTACCGTCATTCAGAAGGTAATGTCGGTTATCTAATAAATATATGTGGTACATTTTTGCAATCCAAGATATTTGCATTGAAAATATGCCTTGGTGTGATGACACACTCTGCATAAATACTTGTCACAAAATAAAATCCTTTCATTTGTCCTGATAAAGTCTCTCTCATATGAGGAAACATGTCATCTAAGTAAGGGCTTCATTTTGTGTTCATTTATATTGCCGTTTTGCAGGTATACTCTGTCTGTAATTGTAACACATTGTCGTCATAGATTAATCAAAATCTCATACGCCGTGAGATTTTCAATATATATAACAGAGAAATTAGATATACGTTGTGGGGCAGTGGATATTGTTTCGAAATGAAAAATCGACATGGAGAGCCGAGTTCGAATTCTAGTTATGGGCTAAATAGCAGGGCATATTAAGTTATATAGCTTTCGTTGGCAACGACTTTACTGCAGAAAGTAATGGGAACTTGCGAGTTCACAATCAGCACCCTCATCTGACAATACACAAAAAGTGTTGAAACAAAATAGCTACTTTATAGTGATGTTATAACATACTTATTTAATACATTTTAGATAAATATTGTTTGCTGTACTCTGTTTTGAACATTCTTTAAAAAATAGTGTTAATATCCTACATCTCATCAAACAATATGATAATTCCATTAAAATATTTATCTTTGGGGATTCTTGAACCTTGCATTGAATTTAATGTCAACCGAATAACTGTGACATCGATAGAAATCGAATTTCCACCTACTTCTACTGAAAGGGAAAATATTCTACTATCAGCTTTGCAACGAAGAGCAGCCTGATCACGAAAGGTTTGAATTTAGCAAATGCGCGTTTGTCAATTCTACGTGTAGCGATATCAGTGTCTGGCGATATGTGAAAGAAAACATCTGAGAAGTGAAATGTGTTACAAACATTATTTCCACTGTTAATGTCTTGGCAAATAAGGTCAGCTTAATGGAGTAGACTTTAAGAGAACGAGGTGAAACGATCCCGACAAAGACGGTCATTGACTGCATCCAGACACTGAATTTATTGATGAAATTACTTTCTTAAACCTAGAAAAGGCTGGCTCTGTAAGACAGTAGTTCCTAACAGCAAACGCCACATGAAGACAAAGTGGTGGACAAGAGACGGCTCGCCTACGGGAAAGGGAAGACACTTTCGTTAAGCATTTCAATCTCCTCAACCCACATCAAATCTGCTTCGCTCGTATAAAGCGAAATATTACCTCAAGAAGAAAACTTGCCAACTGCTAAAATTTTGTCTCAATATTTTATTTTGTGGGTAACTATAAAACAATGATCCAAAATGCCACTTACAGGTCGGGGAAATCAAAGTAAATAAACAAGAAATTTAAATTTAAAATTAAACCTAGGGATGTTCTGACAGAGGATGGAAAGTGGTATACTGAGATACGAAGACGCATTGGAATGGCCAATGACGCATTAGAAAAGCTAACCAGACTAGTGACAGGCAGAAAGATGTTACTGAAAAAAAGAAGAAAAAGTATAAGATTTCTATGCGATATCGGTCCTTTTATATAGCAGTGAATGAAGGCGAGGCTCGAAGCAGCAGGAATGTGGTTCTAAAAAGTGTGATGAGTATACGACAGACCGAGCAAGTTATTAGGAACATAGTTTTGAAAAGGATTCAACTAGAAGAAAACTTATACAAAGCAACAGCTGAGGTTTCCGAAACACGTAATGCGGAAGGAGGATTTGGATAATTTCTCAAAAGACAGATAGAGGAAAAAAATAGATGTGGGAACCTAGTATGAAACAAATATGATGGTCTTCAGCCAATGGATGATGGAGCGGGTTTTGCGAGAAGTATCAAATATTATAATCCACATGGAACAGAGGAAAGTGGAATTCCACCATAGTTTACGTCCTGAAAGGACACGGTACATAAAGAAAAAGGAGAACTATCTTGTCAAAAAATTAAGCAACAAGCGTTTTCCTGGAAGAAGATACATGCTGGGAACGAACCGAGTGTCTGGTATGAATACCAATACCACAAAGTTTCACAGAATGAAGAAAGAGTGTTTTGAAAATTGATGCTCAGATGACTTATTGAAGGCAAGATGGACAGAGGGAAACTATGCGTAATCCTGTATAGCGATATCAGTTACTATAAGTGAGTGATCAATCCAACGCTTGACAAAATCTGTCTCACAGTGGTAAGTAGAGCAGACATGGAAGGAACAAAAATCGATATCGCAACGAAAAGTTGGCTGCCACAATATATATATCTCCTGTCATAGGCACCACGACGTGATGCAATGGTTAGAGAGTATCTCGCTAGAACCTGTTACAACTGAGTAGTGAGTTTGATCCTCACTGTTTATCCCAATTTTGGCCTTGTGCCACATCTAAGCTGCGCTTAGAAAATTTTTTGTGTATTTCCTGCCATGCACATAGAGAGAGAGAGAGAGAGAGAGAGAGAGACAGAGAGAGAGAGAAAGAGAGAGAGGGTTGAATAATAAGCCTGCGTTGGCTCAGTACTTTCTCTTTACTACCAGTTAATAAACTTCACTACCAATTATGAAAGCTCTTGCTGCGTGTTTGCTCTTTAACAGTACCTTATTACTTAATATTTTGCTAACATTATATTGATTAGTGAAGTATATATATATATATATATATATATATATATATATATATGTATATATACAACGGTTTTTTATCATAATAGAGAGAATATATATATATATTTATATATGTGTGTGTGTGTGTGTGTGTGTGTATGTGCGCGCGTGTGTGTGTGTGTTATAAGGTTATGATAAATTTTGGCCCCAAGTTTATTGTTTTCTTTTGTAGTTTTAATGATAAAAAGGTATGTTGACAAGCATGAATTTTATTATCGGTTATCGCGGTTGAGAAACAGCATGGATAGATTTAATCCAAAAAAATTGTGAATTTAAATGAGCAAGTTCATGCCAACTTCGAAGATTCGTAAGAATACCATTATGATATTTTCATTCATCGGGGCTGGTATAAAAACATTTCCGAAAAGTGAAGACAACATTACTACTGCCCTCATGAATCTTCCGGGTTAGCTCAGTTAAAGTGACAAATTCTTTGCACTAAAACAATATATATATATATATATATATATATATATATTATCCTCAAAAATATTTTGCATTCATTTTTTGCCTATTTAATATTTTCTCACTGCAATGAATGCTGAATTGTGAAGCTATAGTTACGAAACGATTGTTAAGAATGCCTTGGATAGATCATGTAAGAAACTACATGATCTAGTAAAATAAAAAAAATGGGAACTACAAAAAAAAGCTCATACCTATAATCAGAGAGAGAGAGAGAGAGAGAGAGAGAGAGAGAGAGAGAGAGAGAGAGTTTGAATTTCTATAATTCGTAATGGGAAGAGAGAAACTGGAACATTTAACATTCATAAGAGACATTAGCATAAGTTTTTCTTTGTTTTAAAAAGATGGAAGAGCAGGAACGAATGGTAGAATAAAGGATGAAACGGTATTTTTTGGTTTAAATCATTTCACTTTAACCCTCTAGGGCCATTCGTATCATATTAGTGGGGGATCTGTTTATTACTTCACAACAATATAGAACTGATCCCCCACTTTATGACAAGTAGAAGCCTTAATCATATTATATTATTAACCCTCTAGGGCCATTCGTATCATATTAGTGGGGGATCTGTTTATTACTTCATAACAATATAGAACTGATCCCCCACTTTATGACAAGTAGAAGCCTTAATCATATTATATTATTAACCCTCTAGGGCCATTCGTATCATATTTGATACAGTATGAAAACAAGCCTTGAAAGAAATATTTTCCTGAAAAAATTTTTAAGAGAAATATTTTATAAATTTCAAATGAAAGCAGTACTGACTGCTCAGTCAATGAATACCAAATGTTTCCTTATAGGGAAATACTGTATCAAATATGATACGAATGGCCCTAGAAGGTTAAACAAGCGATAAATTCACTAAGTATCAAGGTTTTAATGAAATTTAGAGAATGTGATAAAATAATTACAAGGGAGAGAGGAAATATAAGAACAGTGCGAGTACATGAAGCTCTAATAGCAGAACAGTTTCTGATCAAAGACTGAATCAACGAACGTTTTGCACCATTGGAGAATATTGAAACCATTCTACATGATTAAGATTCAGTAAATCAGTGTTAATTTGACGGTGAACAAATGCTAAATGTAGTGGCTGAATGAATGTTTCACAGCCATGCTGGAACGGTATTTTCGCTTAAATTTTGTGGAAGCTATACATTAAAGCAACTAATATAAGTTGGAATGATTTTCAGCTTTTCCTTTTGCTATTTTGTATATGTTGGCTATCTCTCATCTTAGTCTTTGTTAAAGCGATCTCAACTTAAATTGATCAAACCGACTGCAGAACACCGTCCAAATATATATTTCTACTTTCATTGGGAATAACTTCTTCATATACAAGGAAATTATAATTTATGCGTGCAATATTCGTTTGCAATATTTTTCTAGGACACATAACGAGGAAATAAGTCTTGGAAAACATGTCACGCAAAATATATATCGAAGATAAGAAAGACGGAGAAAAGCTGCGAGTAACCTATATGGCGTGCCTGTGTAAAAGAATGGTATACCTGGGAATGAGAGGGACAGTAATAAATAAGATTATCTAATAGCTTACTAAGAATAGGGCATTGTTCAGACCCATTATGACTAACTTTAGCAAAGGTTGCGGCACATAGAAAAATATTATTGATAATAAGACAAAATGTAGTACTTGTGGTGAGTCTCTTACTGCTATTATCGGTACTATCTTGAAAAGTTCTTCGACGAACTATTTCCTTGATGCCACCAGGTCTAACTTTCACGGCTAGGACCCGCCATGCCATTTAGATAGTAATAATTACCCATATTCACTCTGTATTTCACCGGCGAAAAGTAAGTGCCATTCAAAGAACTCCTTCCTGCGAACGACTGCAATATAAGACCAACTTTTAAGAGAATGTTTTCCAGATCAATAGAATCTTAACATGTTCGGGTCTAGAATTAACCGTTATCTTCCCCTCTATCCATATTAACCGTACTGCAACCCTCTAACACGAGTGGTTCAAGGCATTGTACAGCGTGAAACTTACTGTAAAAAGAAATCAATAAAATTTAATATTACATTTTCTAATAGATTTCTTCAATTTCCTTCGTTTATGTTGTATTCTTGTAGATCGCTGGGTTTTAGAATGCACTTAAATCCGTCTTTCCAATCAGAACATACGCAGTTTTCTTTTCATTTTACTCCCACCCTGTTTCTGTATAATCCTTTGAATTCAGAGTGGCTTAAAACCTTTAATTCTTTGCTGATCTCCTTCCTTCGCCATCTTGTCATTTTATACCTTCATCGTTTTCCTTTCAAACGGTCGAGTTTGTTTTTTATGCCTTTCAATAATTCTATTCTTGTCTCCGTAAAAATGTACTCGCCCATATAATTAACGCACTTAAATGACTGGATGTAGTCCAGCCCAAAGGACAAAAGCTCGAATAGAAAGAGACAACGCCTATCTGAATTAGATTGAAATCATGATAAAAGCATTTTATGTTAATATTGCCTTTGGTAGCATTCATATTGATATTGGTTCATCATTCATTAGGGCAAAAACAATACAATAATATACGTTGTTCGATCATACAAACCTGAATGGCGATTTTATAATTATGAGTTTTTTCCACCTTAACATCACTTACTAGCAGATCAAACTTTGTAAGCTACACACAAATCTCTCACTGATCGGACGTGCGGCAGCCGGCTCCGTGGCAATCGGGCAAAATTAAAAGAAAATCGCTACGTTTTGAAGACATAGGTGACCACACGCCGGCATGATGAGACGCGAGTCACACGCCGTGATCGGATCAGTGTCGGACGAGCAGCTGTGGTGAGCCACCAATTCGCACAAAATTGTCAAAATTCGAAAAAATCAAAGTCGAAAATGAAATTAAAGTGTTTCATTCGTTTTTGTTTTCACCTCCCCAATGTAATGAAACCAATTTGGTTAGACTGCGCACAAATGTGTAGAAAAAAGCAAAGGTTGATAAAAATATTAGCTATAATGCATACGTGGGCGGGTACTTAAGCACTCATTTGTCCCAGCCTGGCAGGCAGGTGGGTATATGTGTGGCGGCTAGTGTCTGGCAGGCAGGCGATATGGAGTAGCCGACCACGCGCCGCCGTCATCGAACGCACAGCAGCCGACTCTGTGCCAATCGGGCAAATTTGAAAAAATTCGTTATTTTGAAGAAATCGGTAACCACATGCCGGTGTGATGAGATAGAGAGTGTTCAGTCCAACTACATTCTTTAGTGTCACCTTCACGGTCAAGAATTGTAATGTCACGCATATTGTAGTAAACGTCACTTAGTCTAATGTTGTTCCACGTGAACAGGTTCTTCACAGGAAACTCTGCTTTAAAGAAAACCATCTACAAAGATAATGCTACACAGATCACTATAATCTTAACCTGTTAATATCTGAAGTTAATCTTTATTTTCTCCTCATAAATTGCTAAAAGAGCATTGCACAGAGAGAACATTTATAAAAAATAATATTAAACAACTGATATTTTCTAAAGTCATCAGAATGGAATTGTTGTCACGAGTCTAGTTTAAGTATTCAATTCTACGTTCATTGCGGGTTCGTTAAAAGTATCCGACATCAGAATTACTGACCCATTAACGCACATACACACATGCACGCCTTCACACGCACACACACTCATATATATATATATATATATATATATATATATATATATATATATATATATATATTGGAACGAAAACCGACAGCTGACAGCCAAAACCACGCTAAACCCTATCGTCATGCTATCTATCTATCTATCTATCTATCTATCTATCTATCTATCTATCTATTTTATGATAAATCTGCTCATCAGGATATGTACGCATGTATCTATCGATAAATATGTGTATTATGATAAAGTGTAAGAAAACGTAAATTAATAACCACTGTTCATGCAATTACTTTTCTAAAGAGTGCTTAATGGAAAAGTACAGCTTAATATTGTAAATTTGTTAATACAATATTTTACAAACGCATTATATCAGTAAACATAAATTTCATTTTTCAGAACAATACTGTTCTTCAGATGATATTTCAAAATAAATGGTGAATATATATGATGAATGGTTATTTAGAAAATTAAGGAGTGGTAACCAGAGGACATGCTTGTAGGTTCGTCAATATTTTTTAATCAAAAATGAGAATTAGTTATATTTATGAAGCTGAAGATTTGGATTTTTAGATTTTAAAAGCACGTTGGATTTCAGGTCTTTCTAAAATTTGATTTTGCACTACCTCATGAGTTAGTGGGCTAAAATATTTAGGTTAGAATTAGATTTAAATAATTATGGTACAATCAATATTGTAGTTAAGAAAAAAACAAATAAATATTATGCGTGTCATTTATTTTAGCATATTGGAGCATAAGTTATAAATGAACAATTTTAATTTATTAAATTTTAGAGAAAATTATTTTCATGTTTACATAAAACTGTCAATTAATTTTTAAGATTCAGTCGTACAATATTTTTAGGGAACTTAAAAAATCTGCGGCTTTTCGATCGGGCACAAATGACAGATATCATAAAACGACTTACAGATTTTAATTTTACCGGAATGTTATGTTTCATTTACCATATATATATATATATATATATCTGTCTGCGGATATATATATATATATATATATATATATATATATATATATATATATATACTTATATGGTTATGTCAATTTTACATTGCTACATGGACATTTCTATGTTTCGAGATTAATTCTGATCATCAGGCAATGCTGGTGTGGTTCTGCAGACGATTTACAGTAAAATGACAAATACTTTCGGTTTACTGTGAATGTATGTGGGTGTTTTTGTGTGTGTGTGTGTGTGTGGCTAATCAGAATGGAGATTCACTTTGGCGTTTAACCCCAAGTAATTTCTGTTCTAACCAACTTTTTTCCTCCTCTTGTTTTTCTTTTTCCTTGACCCTATCCATCTCTTGTTTTGTTTTCCTTCACATTTATCTGATCTTAACATTTTCCCTTCAGTTTTATTACATTTGATGTGATATTTCTTTTTAGTGGTACCACCCCCCTTCCCTTTAGTCTAATTGTTAAAGAAAAGATTTTTTCCAAAAAGATACCTCAAACTGCTATTCTTTTCGCTCCATCTATCAATTTGCTGTAAAGTGCATGTGTAGACATTGTAAATTTTCACATTATAAAATGGATAAAACCTAAATTACATAACATGCTCACCGACGAATTAGGTAAAAATAAAAATGAAAAAATAAAAATGAAAATAAAAATAAAGACAAATATAGAATAAGTTAGTTTTTCGTTTTTTAATAATTAAAAAGAATCCCACCTGGTGTAGAAATTTGTAAAGGTAGGCTTCCTTTGGACTGAAGTAACAAAAGCGGAATGTGTTCTATGAACCAGAACATCTAAAAAGAGCAAAAACAATTGACCTTCTCTACAGTAAATTTAAAGGTCGGATGAAGAATTTGGCAGTCTTTGATTCACTGTTGTAAACACATAAAGTAACTTCAACCTAACGGAAGTGAACTATTGTAAAAAACTATTAGCAAAATTTAAATAATATAAACCTCCCATTCATTGCAAACGTAACCAATTGCAATCACAAACACGCAGACAAAAGCAACAATATTATTAGTTTTTTATAAAAAAATTTATCAATACCTACATACTAGATGAATCTTCACTTCGCAATATCAGTCGAGATTATGTAACAATGACCAAATCAAACAAGAAAATGAAATTATATGTTTTAAACAATTCACAACTGTCAGCCTCGTTATCAGTTATAGTAATTCACATGCAAAATATAAACTTCAGAGAACCAGTGTCGTTTATCAGTTTACATGTCTTTTGATGAAATATGTTCCTCAACTATTCAAATCCGTAATCAATTACATTAGGTGTGCAACCACAAAATTGACGAGAAGATTGACCTTACATTTTTCCCACAATAATTCCCTCTGATCTCATTTAAGCACATCGAGAGCTTCCAGGAGCTATCCGTGATATCCTCGTTGATATTACATACATGATAGCATCATTAACATGAAAAAGAAGATAAAAATAATGGAGGCATCACAAATAAAAAAGAGAAATCCTACACTTCAATTATGAAGATGGTAACAATGTGCTTACTGTGTTCGAAACTTAACGTACATAAGAATTTATATGCATAAACTTTCTACATGTTTATTTGTAAGGAAAACAAAATTAATTTTTGATAATGGCTAAAATATAGCCGAAATCACTCGAAAGTACAAAAGCTTTGGAGTTCCGAAGAGGAAAATTTAATACGAATATATGAAAAATTATATAAAAATTTAATGATAATACTTTGTCTGTCAGTTTAAATAAAACCTGTATAAAAGAGAGATTGTTGCCCAAATACAGAATATATATGTATTACGTTCTCCGTTGCCTAAGCACGTCGAATCAAACCGTAATGTACTTTACAATGTGGAACGCAGATTCAAAGGCTGCAGCAGACTACATTTTTGTTAATAAAACTACTCGAATGCCCTGGTCGATATTCATAATACACAATGATTTATAATTAAAACTAAGGCGTATATTTCAAATACTAATTTCTTTCTAAGCAAAATCGCTCACAAGTTTTGGGTTAACCCGTAGTATGAAAGTCTACAAAATGCCGCGCACTGCGAACGTCTCCCCCCGACAAATGCGTAATTTTCTCTAGTTGAAGATCTTTGAAAATATTTGTTATCTAGAGATTTTTATAGACCACCCTGGCTTATTTTTTAATTGAATAATATAAATTTGAATGAAGTACAAATTAGAGACAGTCATATTTTTTTACACTGCCCACATGAGTTTACTACACTTTTTTCCCCCCAACCTTTTCGAGATTTGAAAGCAACGTTCTCTTTGGAGCCTTCCCACTGTGTATCTCAATATAAATAGTTGGATGACATTTACTTCGTCTAACCAGAAATTATAAAGAAATTGAATCAAAACATGTTTTTTATCAGTGTTGACAATTCTGACAGAGAAACATGAAACTAATTAATTCTCTCTACAGACAGATAAGAAGTCCGTAGATAGACTCAGACGAAATTTTGTGCAAACAATAGATATGAAAATGAATGGGCTCCGTTGTGCAAATTTATAGATATGTTACTAACATTTAATTATTTAATAAAATGATATGTGTCATTTTTGTAACTCGTGCCAACATTTGTATCGTACAAAACTGCATAGAGTGGGAGGAATGCAGCTTTCTACTGTAAGACACGTATGTGTCGACCGTTAGAGTGAAGACCTTTGTATCATATGTAAGCTTCGAGAGAAACTGCAGAAATTATAAAAACAAAAATGACTATGATAAAAAAAGATACACAGGACAAAATGAGAATGGGAACATAAAGTGGGACACATTAAGTGTTGAAGTAACATAAAAAATCTAGACAACCCCCAAAAAAAAATAAGCAGATGGCAGATGAAATTTTCGATATGATGAAAAGTAGATGCCAACGTACGAAATTAGGAAAAGAATGCAGGCAAGCTAACGAGAAATGGCTCAATGAAACACGTGAAAAAGTAGACATAATGAAGTGGCATAAAAGACATCAGAACAAACAGGATAAACTTGCTCATCAGCAGGATCCATAAAGTCATTATATACAAAAATGTTCATGTTTCAGAACAATGTTTCGTCTAAGCAGAAATTATAAAGAAATTATTTGCGTTCATATTTATATGTAACACTGATAATAGAGTATTTACATTATTCAGACTATTCTCCTAAACTTTAGTGCCATTTCTACGACGTTTCGATCGTTGTATGCTCTGGCCTTCTTCAGTGTTAGAAATTTCGAACCGAAATCTTTATTGCAATCACTGGGGTACAGAAATACTACAGAAAACCATTACCATAAAAAATACTAGAGTAAACAATTAACATAAAAAAATTGCAATATGAACACTGGTAATGGCTTAATGGACATTAGGTTTATAAGTCCCGAAAATTCAGTTGTTCATGTCCATAAGGACACATGGCCTAGTGCATATAGACGTTGGTTAGTTCCTTTGACTTGACCCAAAATGCTGTGAACAAGTAACTTGCAGGGTTAGAGAGCGATAACTCATCGTGGCATTGCTACGCAAGGAATGAGAATGATGTATACCCCAGTGATTGTAATAAAGGGTTTGGTTCGAAATTCCTTGCATCTGAATAAGGCTGGAGCGTACAACGGGCAAAACGTTGTACAACTGGCAACAATAGTCCGAATTATGCAAATACTGCAAATACTTCCTCATCTCATAAATATAGAGAAATACTGATAATATAGACATAAAAAAGGTCAATTCAAAGGTCGAACGAATACTTTGGTGAACTCTTCCATGATGAAAGAAAACTACCGAATATAAACAGAAAAATCAAAGGAACAGAAATGTCAGAGTAATATGGAAAATAAGCAACTAACAAATTTAACAAAAATTAATCCATATGATCAGTTTGAATTGTAATTGACATGCTGGCTCCATTATATTATTTCTTCATTGACAAGATTATAGACATAATAAATTACTAGTGGTAACATACTAGTAATTTATTATAGACATAATAAATTACTAGTGGTAACATACTAGTAATTTATTATAGACATAATAAATTACTAGTGGTAATATACTAGTAATTTATTATAGACATAATAAATTACTAGTGGTAACATACTAGTAATTTATTATAGACATAATAAATTACTAGTGGTAATATACTAGTAATTTATTATAGACATAATAAATTACTAGTGGTAAGATACCGGAATGCATAAGTAGATTCATATTCCTAACACTGCTTAAGAAGCTAGGTGCAAATGGATGTTAACTCAATCAGACAATTAATCAACCATATAAAAACTTCTCATACAAATTCTGATTAATAGCTAGAACATTCGGAAATAGGAAAAGAACGGTGTGGGGTTTTTAAAAACATTTGAAATCGGAATGCGTTATCTATGCTAAGAATGATAGCAGAAAGACCAACACAACGCAGAAAGATGACCACTTGCGTTTAATAGTCTATGAAAATGCGTTTGACGATGTACATCACAAAAGAATTTCGGAAGCCAAAAACAAAAGCAACTTCCAAAAATAAACATGGTGTATAAGACAAGGATGTATTTTCTCGCCAGACTATTTTAAATTCAGAGATTTACAAATCCTAACAGGATATATTATTAGCGGCCATAGTTTTAACAATTTAAGAATTGTGAATGACACAGTGTAGATAACATACAAAAAAAAAAAAGAAAAAAAACTAGATAAATCCTACAGAAGATAGTAAACAAAAGCGAGAATAAATGGACTAAACATCAATTGTAAGCAAAACAGAATACATGTTTTTTAGCAAAAGGAACAACCAGGTTAAAGATACCAACATCAAACATGTATAAAAATATACAAAATATATATACCTTGAAAGTGTTTAAAGAAAGAACGGAAAAATAAAAAATAGGAAAAGTTTTACAGAAAAAAAATGCTACAGAACTGTAACTTAGCAGCAGCCATTCTTAGATATAGTAGTGAATGCTTGACAATTTTTTCACGCATGAAGAGATTTGAGGTAACGGAACTGCGGTTCTACAGAAGGATGCTGGGACTGAACATATGAGATATAACCAAATTTTAGAGAAAATAGAAACAAAAGGACAACTATGCATATCATCAGAAAAAGGCAGAGGGCATTTTAGGGTATGTAACGAAGAAAAAAGCAATATAAATTTGACGCTTACAGGGCATATTCAGTCAGTCAATTAAGTGCCATACGTGATACACGCTTGGGCGATCATGTCTCGAAAGAGACATGACTGACTAGGCAGAGGATTATCCCGTAGTAGGTTGCCATTACTTTCTGCGGTAGACTGGTTGCCAGCCAAGGCTTTAGAACCCAATCTGTCCTGTTATTTAACCCATAACTGAAGGGGAGAGATGGTTTAATGCTTGCGCGTTCGGGCTGCAAAAAGGAAAAAGGAAATCGGTGCATAACATAGGTAAAGGGTCTGCGTACAGTCTTGGCTGAATTGGCGTTAGGAGAGTCAGCATTAAATAAAACAGATATAGAGACAGGTTATTGCGGAAAGCCGTGATAGCACACATTTTAGAAGTGGAAGAAGATGAGAAAATAAAGAAGATAAAGGGGGAGTTAAGAAGAAAAAAATAATTTTCTTCCGGGCATTTTCTTTGAGGTTTTCACTATAAGTCACTTACTGTTTTCATCGAGAATTTATTTTAACACGTTGAATAACATGTCATCAGATATTGCTAATATAACAATTCTCGTTGCATTGTGTCGGTAGTTTTTGTGGAGGTTATGTTTACATTCGAAGTTTATGCCAAAAATATATGAGACACTCGAGGCATTTTTATATAAAGCAGTGTTTGTGGTTTTCTGTCAAATTTCGGGAAGATGTTTTTATCACTGTGTTTATCTTAATTTTAATTGAATGCTTTATAAACCTATAATAGGTATATTAAATAAAAAAAAACGTCATGTCTAAAATGTATTGGTTCAGTTACAATATACCGTATTTGATGTCATATAAGACGTACAGGTTTATAAGACTTGCCTCAATTTCAGTATGGCTAATTGAGAAAAATAGTAATTAGTAAAATAATTAGTAAATAATACAAGCTAGGATGTATGTATAAGGTATTGTTTTCGTTAGACAAGCAATGATTACAATTAAACGAAAAATAGTAGGAAAAAAAAGAACATGTCTCTATAAAAAATTGATCATATCAAAAATAAGAAAACACAAAAAGATCACGCAATTATTTCAACTAAGCAAAACAGTACAATTACCATTAAAATTTTATTAATCTTCAAATCGATAACATTCGTTGTCTTCGTGATATTCATGTTCAATAATATCATCATCCTTAAATAATGCGCCATATTCTATTCCAGCTTCGGTCAAATATCATGAATGTTAAACCTACATATGGCTTACAAGAAGCAAGGGAAGATATTTTTAGGAAAAAAAAGAAATTGCACCTTCTATGTGGTCGGTAATATTTGGAGAATTCATTTAGTCACTAATATATGATGACGTGTCCCTTAATATAAATAAATAAATGGTAAATTTTGTCTGTTCTTCCACATGCCTGAAACTCCTCTAACTTAGGCCACACATAAGCATATACTATTTAAGAATCGGGATTGTCTTGGGATTGAAAATCTACCATTTATCTGGTGTTTGAACATCAACCATTGGGCTTAGTCTCCGGATAAGGAGGGAAATGTTAAAATCCAAATTTTAAAATAAGCGAAAAAATAGTGATTTCAAAAGTTTTCATTTATATTTCGTTTAATGCAACAGAAGACTTTGTGGATTTTATTTTTTTGTTTTGAATTCAGTGTAAAATACATGCAAAACATTGTAAAATATCTTCAAAATTACAAGGAATCAGCGTTAAAGTGACAGGTTTCGTGACGTAATGTTTTGAAGTTCCGCAGCGCTTGTTATGTGAAGATCTCAATTCTCTACGGTGATTGGATTTGAAGAACTCATCTGTTGCACTGGATTGGAAATTTTGCACAAATCGGATTTTTAGTCTAAATCAGTCTTTTGGACATAGTCTGTAACAGAGATAACCTGAGGCTTCGAAGTTCCATGGAGTGAACTGAGGAATTCAAAGATTTCTTCAAAATTATTATTACTGTTTTCTGAGGTCGACTAGAGGTTCCTTGGTTTTAGGCTAGAGGCCCAATTATCTGTACGCAAAAACTAGCTTAAAGTCCGCA
Source organism: Ascarosepion bandense (assembly GCA_037127315.1). Lineage (NCBI taxonomy): Eukaryota > Metazoa > Mollusca > Cephalopoda > Sepiida > Sepiidae > Ascarosepion > Ascarosepion bandense. The sequence goes on along the minus strand of JBBBDQ010029808.1, from coordinate 212,962 downwards.
CCTAGTTCTGCTTTTAAGGCAGCTACAAAATAAATGTAAATCAAATTTATAGGACATAATTATGCAATTTTATTTGTTATGAAGTATCTAATTTAAAAAAAGATAAACTATATTATATATGTCATTTCGAAAATCCATGAAAGACTATTAATATCCGTAAACAGTAGTTTTTGATATGGTTTCTGATATTTGAAAAACAAATGGCCTCTATTTTCTCAAAAGATTTTACCACTAAAAGGCTTTCTTTCATACGTAACAAATATTTTTACAAAATAGTTAAAAAAACAAAAACAAAAACGAATAAAAAAACATAAGCCCCAAATGATACCATAATAGTTTTGGTTTGGCACACAATTTGTTGATAAAACATTTTATCGTAAAAAGGTTTCTTTCTAATTATTTTTAAAAAGTTTTTCATTTTTTTAATTATTTGTTTATCAATCGTTATACTTTGTGTTTTCCAGGGTGTCCATAAAATTTGTGTGCACTCTAAAGAATTTATAACTTTATTTGTATTTGTGATAGAAATAAGGATGTGCGTTGTGGTACAGTGGATATCGTCTCGGAACGAGAAACCGGGCAGCCGAGTTCAAATTCCAGCTGAATCCATTGTATTCACTTACGCGCAAATACCCTTGGGAAAGGTATTAATCCGTCTATTCCTTCCAGTTATGGGTTAAATAACAGGACAGATTGGGTTCTATAGCCTTGGTCGGCAACCAGTCTACCGCAGAAAGCAATGGCAGCCTACTGCGGGATAATGTTCTGCCCAGTCAGTCATGTCTCTTTCGAGACATGATCGCCCAAGCGTGTATCACGTATGGCACCTAAACTGACTGATAGAAATAATCTGTAAAAATGTTATAACATTAAGTTCCTAGTTTTTGTTATAGTTATTAAATAATTCTTTACTACAAATATAGATGGATCGGATGGGGTGAACTATTTTATTCGCTAGGTTTGACTACTAATTTTTTTTTTTGGGGGGGGGGGCATGTGAAAACAATTTTTATGCAATCAAACCTAGTTTATTAGAAAATTTGAAAGTTAAAATAACTAATGTAATTTCATGCATTACTGTAAATCAGTTGGCAAATGTTTTCCTTGAACTGCAAAATCGTATTATCCTTTGTATTGCTAATGACGGAGGACATGTGGAAACTTAAATAACATTTCAATAAAATCTTTAAAAATATTGATTTCCTTCTTTCTAATTTCTTTATAAATTATTTCTATCACAAATGCAAATAAAATTATAATTTTTTAAAGTGCACACGTACTTTATGGACACCCTGCATTTTTCAATCCCGTTTTTTTACATTTGCTTTTGCAATTATTTTTGTTTGCAATCAAAATAAAAGGAATAGACATAATTGTAATATTTGCAATTATATATATTGTCCTGTTTCCGAATGTTACTTAGATACGGCTCTGAGTAGCATAAACAATAGATACGTTGATGGGTGTGATATTATTAAACGCAATATGTCAATGTGGCACGCGAATGTGCAATGTGGTGCAGTGGATATCGACGCGGAACGAAAAGTCGGGTAGCCGATTTCGAATTGCAGTTGAATTCCTTGCATTTTGTTGCTCACAAATAACTTTAGAAATGTATTAATCTGTCTCTTCCCTCCAGTTATGAGTTAAATAATAGGACATTGGGTTCTACAGCCTTGGCTGGCAACCGGTCTACTGCAGAAAGCAATTTCAACCTACTGCGGAATAATCTTTTTCCTAGTCAGTCATGTCTATTTCGAGACATGATCGCCCACAGCGTGTATCACGTATGACACTTAAATGACGGATATGGGTCGTGTAAACTTCCACAATGTCCCGGTGGTCCTTTTTTAGTTGGATAGCTGATAAATGTCAGTGTTATTTGTTAACGTGTTGATACATCTTGTTTTAATTTTTTGACTAGATTTTGAAGATTTTAATAACAGATCCAGCTTTTCAACTCATGTAACATAGTTAACAGCAGTATACTTAACTAAAACTTTTTATCAGTTTTTATCCATTCGGCAAATGAAAAATTGTCACACACCTTTTTAATCATGCGAAATGTTTTCTTAAAGTATGAATCTTATAGATGTTATAGTGGACACAGAATTTCAATAGAGTGTCCTCCGTTTAATTTCCGGTGTCTATTTTGGTTGAAAGCGTATCTGAATACGTTTGTCGAAATAATTGTTCTCGTCTTTTGTTCATACTAGAATTATTTTCATCACACTAATGCATTTTGAAATCCTCACTGTGTTTAGTATTGTTAAAGATATTGTTAACATTTTTGTCGAGATTTAAAACTCTAATTTTTGTTCAAATTCAATTTCGTTCCATCAATCAATGAACTTTGAATAAACTGATTTTTGGGGGAAAATACTTTGACAAAAACACTAGTTCGAGATTTAATCATTTTTTAAATTTATAAGACTTCATGATAAACAATATTATTAAAAATATTTTACTTCTTAACAGCGAAAAATTAATTCTTAAGGTTTCTTACTCTTCAGAATTCAACATACAACTGACAATACCTAAACAATTTATTCTATCCTCTCTGTACTGACCATGTATACTGATATATTTTAGTACTGCTTATTGTTCTTCACTTTTTCACTAAGTGTGTAAAACTAGGGTGCATGTTCTTTCGAGATTGGGGTCATCGGTGAAGCAGCAGGGAGATAGTTAATGTTTTTTAATTGTTCTTGTGTGAAGCATAAACGAACACTCTACAACTTACGATGATTCGCTATCTTCAGAAGGTTGAATGATTGGAATGCTTGATTTGTGAAAGAATAAAAGTATATTGTATATTTAAATAGAAACTTATTGATAAAAAAGAATAACATGAATTGGTAGAAGTTAAATATTCAATGACAAAAACTGCATTGAGAAATTAAGGGTATCAAGAGTTCGTAGCAGTCCTTAGAAAACTGAATTTAGGCAGGAACGTATGTGTGTATGTATGTGTGTATGTATGTATGAGCGTTGGTTGGGTAGGAGTATTTTTTAAGTATTCGCTCAGGTTGAATTGCGAAAAGGAAGGAGATGAGAGATGAGAGAGAATGATAGAGACAATTATAGCGATCGCTCGACTTTTGTAAAAGCTACCTGTTAATTACGCTTGATTTATTTCTATCTGACTACAATCAAACTTGAACTGCCTTTTATTTTGTTTGGAAATTCACTCCCGGCTGTGATTCTGGCCTTTTTATTCTGTTTTTAGATGTTTCCTAGTTTTCTTCGGCCGAAAAACATTTCGCAATGAGGTGTGAAATTTCGCAAGTTTGTGTGTACAAAGCAAAATTTGTAAATTCGAGAAATTTCGTTTATTTCTAAGAATATCAATGAGTCAGTGCTTAACATGTGAATTTTTAAATCTAGAACTTGTTTTGTTCACTACATATCAGTCATCGTTCAAATAACGGAGTGTAGTTATGTGTATGTTTTATTTTGTTTCAGTAGTGTTGTGTTTATCCATTTAATTGTTCCATCGGATTTTGTTTTAGTAATTTGTTTTTCATCATGAACTCTATCGACATGAGATTGGGAATCGTTCCGTTCCGGATTTTTTTTTGACAAAATCTCTTTACTTTGTATTTTTAGAAATATATGCTGCCTTTAGTCTGTTAATTGAAAACATTATTATGCACTTTCTGGGATATTTCTTTTGTCAAATATTTATCATGTCGGCTCTTGGGCCAAAGCTATAATAGTAGCTATACTTAGTTTTTTCTCATATCGAAGGTCATATTATTGAAGTAACCGAAGAATACTGAGAAAATAAAACATGTTTTTCAAAACGAAACAGAATGAGGAATTTCTTTAGATATTTAAATATTTGAAATTGTCAAGCAGCTTGTTCCAGGAAAAGTAGTTAAACATCAAAAGTGTTCGGCAGTTTCGATGTTGAGTAGAGGATTTTTATTTAATTCTGCTGTTCTCATTAGAGGCTGATAATTTATCGGCCTATAATTTGAAATTGGAATTATTCAAACACATTAGACTTTTGAAATTCGATGAATAGTCAGGAAAGAAAATGTGTATATTCAATGGTCGGACATCAAGTAGTTAGTAATTTTCAAAAGCGTATAACAGGTTTCGCATAAAGATAAAGAATTGTGTTCAGTATGAATAAGAAAGTTATATTTTCACGTACGTAGCTTTGGAGTTGTGAATACGTTGAATTTTTCCAGTTGCCATCAGAAGTTGATATTGTATCAGTGTATAATCTAACAAGGTTCTGCTTTTCTTTACATTTTTTCTTTCTTTCTTTTTCTTTTGTCCTTTCTTTCCTGCCCTGTAGAGAGTGAGTCGCCATTTTAAGTTTTCTATGTCGTGGTCAACATTTTTTTGGTGAGGTTGCCGATGAAGTAGCAGTGAAACAATTGAAGAGACACTGTGAGTAGTTCTTGTCGATAAAACATGATAGACAAACTTCGCTCATGTGTTTATATAAATGTTGAATTGATTTTGGCGAGAGAAATGACATCCAATTTTGTAGAGTGTGAAATTATTAGGTGGGCACATTTTCAAGGAGAATGTTTAAGTGTTCAAACTGCTCATTTGCGTGTGTTTTGTTTTTTCGTTTTTTTTTTTGTGGGGGGCGTCTGTGTTCATCAGTGACATAGAAGGGGTTCTTTTACTGCATGTTCCACGCTGGGTCCGCACTGTGATAAGGTGATCAGATTTCCACTGTGTGCTCTTTTTAGACGTCGGAGTTCACCAGTAGTGTGCATGTTCTTTGGACGTTGGGAGTCAACAGTGAAGCAGTAAGAGATAGTTAATATCTTTTTCTTGGCCATCTGTTATACATAACCGAACTCCCTGCAACTTACAGGTGTTATGTAGAATTATCAGAAGTTTATCAGATGGTGGACAATTCGGCCAAATGATTGAGCTCGCAATTAGTATGTCACCAAATTAATGACCCAAAGCTTTAATGAACTAGGGCAACAGCCTTGGAAAGTCGAATAAAAACAGTGGGCACGCGCGTGTATTAATGTAACACACACACACACACACACACACACACACACACACACACACACACATAGGTCAATAATTTAGCATTTATTTATGACCAGATTATTTATCGCATCCCCAGATTTATTCACTGCTTTCGAAGTCTCTACTATCGATGTGCGTTGTAGTTGTGGTGCAGTGGATATCGGCTCGGAACGAGAAAGCGGGGAGCCGAGTTCGATTTCCAGCTGAATTCAGTGCATTCACTTACGTGAAAATACCCTTGGGAAAGGTATTAATCCGTCTATTCCTTCCAGTTATGGGTTAAATAAAAACACAGATTGGGTTTTATAGCCTTGGTCGGCAACTAGTCTACCGCAGAAAGCAACCTACTGCGGGATAAACTTCTGCCCAGTCAATCATGTCTCTTGCAAGACATGATCGTCCAAGCGTGTATCACGTATGGCACTTAACTGACTGACTATCGATTTCTGAATGTTATTGAAATTTCCTTGTAAACCAAACTTAATGAATAAAAAGCTGTATTAATTACAATCCTTTATGTATCTGAAATTTGGATCCTTCATAGCAATAATACACGCAAACATGTTTTCATCAAATAGCAGTATTTTCGGCCAATCTATGGGGATTTTCTAAACGTGGCAGACGCCTGAAACTATGAGCTATACAATAAGGATCTCCTTCGTTCAGTCTATAATCATTATCTGGAAGACAATGTATCTAACACTAAACTAATGGTAGACGTCAAAATTGGAGGCATATGTATGTTTCTAATAATTGTCTGGTTATGTTAAACGCGTGAGATGTCACCAAAATACTTAATAGTAAAGTATTAATGAAATTTTCTACTATTCTAACCGAGAACTAAGGAAACGGAAGAATCATTTCAGCCATTGTTCACACGCGGAACTATTGTTATGCGTGAATAAAAAGTACGTGTCTCTCTTCTGCCCTCAGTGAAGTAACTAGACTTAACTGTCGTTATTATTATGAGCCCCTTACAAAGTTGTAACAGTTTTAATCCGATATTTCATAGAAATGACAACGTCATTGTTATGGATATCCGTGTTTTAAATAGACGCTTCTTTTTAAAAGTGTATACTTTAGAAATGTTTTGGTTATGTTGCGGACATAAAACGGAACATGTGCTTTTGAAAAAGCGAGCTCATTCTTTAAAAGAGAAAATAGAACTTTTCAAGGTGGTGATATTCTGTATGGCTAGAATATCTAAGCACGCAATAGTAAAACACACACACAGAAATATATATATACTTTTGCAGTAATTCAAAGAGGTAAGATAAGTGAATAGAACAGTCGGGGTGTATACCCGAAATTAAAGCCAAAATATATATTATATTTAATATTCTTTTTTTGTTGTTATCTGTTATCTGTTTGCCTCATTACTTATATTGTACAGTTTGTTTAAAAGTCACTGACTTAAACCTCAGTAATTTAAAGAGCAATGTGTTTTGCTTGGCGTTAGATTTGGGCAAATATTATTTCATACATAGAAATTAAATAAGACTGACATATTTGCCAGAACTACACAAAAATATCTTGAAATATTAAAGAGTAAATATATTTATAAAATCGCCATTGGCTTCAACCATGGCCTCCAGACAACTCTGAATATTCTACATTTCTGGACAGTGACCTTGTTTAAACTGGTAAATGCTGCCCTAATACTTGCCGTTATTTCGTCTTTAACTTTAGTACTTCACTCATTTGCGCCCCACACATAATAATCAAGGCTGTAGCAGTCTGGAGAAGTAGGGTTGCCAGATATAAGGAGTTATATGTTCAAAGAAATTGTCTGAAAGCCGTTACTGCATTCTGTGCTTGTGTAGCATGATGCAGCTTGTGTTGTCAGGCATATGATCTGCTTGTGTTGTCAGGCATAGGATCTTCTAGCAGTCACCCTCTTTAGACAAGCCATCACTACCTCCTCAAGACATTTTATGTGGGTATTCATGTTGAATCTGAGTATATGCCGGAAGACGAATGATGTCATTATATCGGTATAACTAGTGATCATTCTAAAACCAATGATGTTCACTTTATATATCCTCCAAGTCATTCCGAATCCTCTGCACCATCCTCAGATTGATACCCAAACACTCTGAATTGTTGTTCGTAATGGAGATTCTGATTCGAATCTCATCGTACTTTTTCTGTGTTTATATTTATATATAATCATCCGCAGACAGATCTGTTTTGCTGTATCACAGCTCATCAGTACGGTTAGACATCCGATTGCTATGATTGATTTATATACATATATATCAATCATATTAATCATGTTGCTCCTATAGTAGGTGAGCTATTTAGTTTTTGGTCCTGGACAAATGTTCCTTAAAACCCAAAATTCAATATGATTGATATTTGTTTTTTAATCGTATCACCCCGAGCAAGGCGGTAACGCCACTGATGTGCAGGGGGCTACGTAATAGTGAAAAGATTGGAAAAGAGAAAGCCGGAAACCACATCCGAAACAGGGAACAAGGGATGAGCCTCTTAACCTGTTCAATAGACGTGTGTGGAGTGTAAACCGGCCGATAAATAGATCTATTTATATAATATAATGTATATACTTGCCTCTAAAATAAGATATTACTATTTACATCGAGTCCTCCACCAGGATCATTTTTAATATTGAATAAAAGTAATATTAATAAGTTTTTTTTTAATTTTACCTATTACATTTCATTTTTAGAATTTAATATATATATATGATTAAACACTTTAAATTTTTTAAATTTAGAAATTAAAAATATATGTAAATCATTCATTTTTAAAGACATCTCTGAATAAACTTACTAAATTGAAACACGTTAGATTAAAGATACATTTTCCTATCTGTTCTTTATTTATTTATTCATCTTGTCGGAATTCAATTCATATATTCAACTTATATATTAATGTTTCCGTCCATGAAACAATTGACATCATTATCCGTGATGTATACAATCATGCTACTCTCCCATCAATCAATATTAAAACCACTATATTAAAAAAAACTTTTATTAGCATGCACCACACAAGTACCCTTTCACGATCCCTTAGGCAATATTTATACACAAATAGATGATATTGCGATGGGATCTCCTTTAGGTCCCCTCTTTTCTAATTATTATATGGCAAATCTAGGAAATAAAATAATTAATGACAACAATAAACCCTCTAGATATATAAGATACATAGATGACATCTTTGTTTTAGCTAAGAATATCGATCAAATTACATATCATAAAAACAAATTTGAAAGTCACTCCGTCCTCAAATGTACATTAGAACTTAATATTAATAAAAAATCCTATTCCTTGATGTATTCATTGATTCTAGCACACATAAATTTACTACTTCTCTATATAGGAAACCAACTAGCATAAATTCGTGTCCTCTTAATTATAATAGTGAATGCCCCCAACAATATAAGTTAGCTGTTATAAAAAACTTACTTAAACGCACACAAATGATATCTTCTTCCAAATCTATATTTTATAAAGAATTACACAACATTAAGCAATCACTAGTCAATAATGGATTTCCTAAATCCGTTATTGATCAACAAATTAAAATGTATCTCAACAAAATTAACAATAGCTCTAACAATAATGATAATATTAATAATAATGGTTTACATCAAAATAAACATAACACTATTAACTTATACTATTGCAACCAAAAACATAATAATTATAAACAAGATGAAAAAACTCTCAAAAACATAATAGGTAGAGATGTTAAACCAGTGGAAAGTAATAATCAAATTAAACTCATTATATATTATAAAAAGTTTAAAACAATTGACCTCATAGTCTATAATAACCCAACAAGCACTAAACTAAATTCTCTACAAAAAACCAATGTAATGTACCAATTTACATGGCAATTCAGAGATTGTATCTCTGATACTAATATATGGTACATATATTGGTCTTACTACAACCACGTTCTCCCGTAGACTTACATGTCATCTTTCTGATCAGAGTACTATTAAACAACATTTCAGTTAAAAACATAAACATGTAGGTAATATCAGACAGATTTTGGTCAACAATACGGTGATCCTTACTCATACACACAGTTAGAGGAACGTGCAGATATTGGAGGCCATGTACATCAAATCTAAACAACCAACACTCAATAAAATCAACTTTAAATCCGGAAATAACATATTACATTGCATTTGACTACATGGTTTTGTTGTTATTTTGCGCTATCACGCGGTGTGACATCATAAAACCGCATCGCAAATTTAAGAACTGCGTTTATTATCTTTGGTAACTATTGCCGTTGCCAAGTGGAGTTTTATGTCAACACAAAATAAAATCGTCGGTGATGGTGGATGTTATAATATTTCTGTCTAAACAACTTCTCTGAAGATGGCTCATGTGAGCCGAAAGCTTAGAAGAAAATCAATAAATAATTATTCAAATGTTGGAGAATTTTGGTCTTTATTTTCAACTGAAATTAAAGCAAAAATACGACGTTTAGAACGGCTCATGATTAAACATAATAGACATTTATTGTCTCTTATATTTAACAGCATATGTTTAGAATATATATATATATATATATATATATATATATATATATATATATATATATATTAAAAATCGGAATCTTCACTACTTACTTCCTACCCAGTTTTTAACCATATTGGTCACATCAGGGTCTAAAATCACTTATAAAACAGTACTTTTTAAAATTTGCTGTTGTATATATATATATATATATATATATATATATATATTAGTCATCCACATACAAACCCGTTTCGCTGCACCACATCCCAGCAGTGTGGCTAGACATATACACTTGCTTCTGGTCGGGATCGAAACTCGACCGATTACTCCCTAAGCCATCGGCACATGGCATCAGAGAAGGGAAATTTTAACGTCTTGTATATAAGCAGTGTATACAGACGCCAGTCACCGAGCGAACTCAATTCATCTCTCAAGAACCAGGCATTATAGCCGAAGTGAGAACTGTTTTTCAATCGTAATGAGAGCATAATATATATATATATATATATATATATATATAGTTAAAGAGAAAAAGAAAGAGGAAGGAAATAGACAGATAGATAATAAAATGCTTATTATAAAATTGATATATCTTTATAGAAGTTTGATAAATATAGGACAAACAGGACAGAAAATATAGATAATTGCATAGATTTTTTATTAAAAAAACGGAATCGTCACTACTTTCTTCCTAATCAGTTTTTAGCCATATTGATTACATCAGGGTGTAAAATCACTTAAAACAGTACTTTTTAAAATTTACTGTAATATATATATATATAGTTAAAGAGAGAAAGAAAGAGGGATGAAATAGACAGATAGATAATAAACTGGTTATTAGAAAATCGATATATCTTCAGAGAGGTTTGGATAAATATATGGACAGACAGGACAGAAAATATAGATAATTGCATAGATTTTATTCATCAGATGCAAAAAAGACGCTGCAAATGAAACGATATATCGATCTGTCTCAGATATGGCTTTATATGCGAATGGCAAAATAAATCACCATTTTCTCTATGTTTCAGGTGAAGAGACGATTAGTCAGAAATTACCATTGATAGATTTATAGTTAATTCGTGTATTGATATTTGGCAACTGTTTTTCATCTGAAATAATTATGTACTGTAACTTCGAAATTCCTTAGTCTACTTTAGTAAACTTTATAACTAGTTGCTCTAGAAGTGCACCCCGTAGATATTGCCCCGATTTATTACATTACCGACCATCTGGAACACCTTAAGTGTCTTATCGGTTTTATAGTCAACCATTAACGACCCAACTTTTTCCTGACGCGCTAAGGTCCGCATTTATTTAAAATGGTAATAATACCATTCGTAACTTATATTTTCTCTGCGAATTGCTTTTTGTTTGGTCAATTTAAACTGGCCATTGTAATATATACCATTGTCAAATATTTTTAATGACAACTGAAATGGATACATATTCAATCCGCATCAAGCTAAAGGTAAAGTCCGACTGACAGACTAAAAATAAATTTAGTTTTTATTAACTGGCAATAAAGAAAAGCAGCTCTTTTTAAAATGTCATTTATGTCTACTCTCTCAAACCTGGATGATTCATCAGAATTTTAATATCATATGCTGTAGGATGCACACGATCAAACTCCTCTTAAATGGCATTTCTTTATTATCTTTCACTTGCCATAACTTTCTGGGATAAAACTATTTTCAAATTTGTTTTACCCTACTTCACACAATTTGATTTTCAAAGAGCCACTTGGATGTGGCACAAGGTTGAATGTTTGGAGTACCCAGTTAAGATCGAACTGACAACGCAATTGTAATATCTTCTAATGAGAAAAGCTTCCTAACCATTACATCAGGTCGAGTTGCTCAAAATGATTTTCTAAGTGTAGCTCAGAAGTGGCACAAGGCCAAAAGTATATGTCATTCAATGAGGATCGAACTAGCTTCTCAGTCGTAATTATTCTAGCGAGACATGCCTGGTAACCATTACGTCACATCGCATGAGGTTATGGAATAACTAGTAGTGGATTTAATTCGATTTTCTTCTTCTTTTGTATTCTATGTCCCTTCAGGACATGGGCGCTCATGGATCTCTACAACTCCATTTTCCTTGTATTCCTTATCAAGTGTTTTGTCTTTGCCGATCCCCCACCCTCCTGTTCCGCCTTCCATTCACAAACACTCGTCAGATAGTTGACTCGCTGTAATTCCCATATCTCTTTCTCTTTTTATGTGCCCTTGGAGTGTCACATTTGTCCAGTTTTTTGATTAGTTTTGTTTTTTTATTGAATTATCACTGAATCATAGAAAAAGTACAGATTAATTATATAGGAAACGCTTACAATAGCTAATCTTAAATATCAAGGAATGAAAACGGACTTAACCATGATTGGTTATAATTATCTTTAAATGAAATATTTGCAGGAATAATTCATGCATTAATACTTCTCGTCATAACTGTGTTGCTTTAATATTTATTCTGTTGACAAAACATACATATAGCAATATAAAATAACACTAGTAAAATACTTATTTAAAAAATGTATTCAATCATAAATGAAATCCAAAACTTTATACTTACTTTAATTTTCTCACTTGTATTTCAGAACAAAAGCCCACAAAGAAACAGTAATCTTTTCTTTGTTAAAATTTATGAAGTTAGAGACAATTTTTGCGAGTAAATAATAAAGTATTAGTTAAGTGTTATTTCATATATGTTCTCCTGTACGGCAGTGAATACTGAGTAATTTCATCGTAAATGAAGGAGATATATATCAATTAAGAGAGTTCTACGCTTTTCAAAGTCTTCAATCTCTCGATTAGAGGCCTTGCTGCCGCAAACATGTACCTGGGAAAAACAGCAAAATCAAGTCGTGACACGTTATCAAAACCTTCATCTCTCGATCAGAGAACTCGTTGACGTGAAGGTAGACCTGGAAACAATAGCAATTAACAGGAGGTTCCACGCTTCTCAAACCTTACAATCCGTCGGTCAGAGGTGTTCTTGCCGTAAATATACATTTAGGAACAACAACAGTTAAGAGGTCGTTTCACGATCTTCACACCGTCCAATGTTCTGATATTGCTGCCGGTGGTAGTTTTTGGTCATACACTATTTTGGTTGGTTTCAAACAGATGCGAATTGAATCATTTCAAATGGCAATGGTGATAGTCACCAGTTGTGTTACTATGAGTTTGTGTAGGAGAAACTGTGTTATTACACATTTGTGCTCAAGTGGCATGTATTTTAGAAGAGGAAGTAAGAATGCAGTTGCGAATAATATTGCATAAATAACATAATTTTATTGCCTTCTACTTCGCTGTGACTTTTCCCTTCATGACATAGGTAGTCACGATTTTCCTCGTCTTCCTCCCCATCGCAGTTCTTGCTACTGATAGCATGTCTGCCCTAGTAGTATACGTCCAGAAAATACAAAACAATCTTTTAAAGTGGTGTAGTAATAGACAAAAGCGTTTCCCATATTAAAAAATATGGACAAATTTTATATTTCCTCACCTCTATAGAACAGAAAACTCTTAGGATGTGGGAAAATCTAAAAAGTTGATTAAACCTTCCTTGTCCGTCTTATTTAAAGAAAGATTTTTGCAAGAAAGGTGGTTCTCCATATATATATATATATATATATATATATATATATATATATATTCACGTTCTAGCTTTAGATCTATCTTTAGATCAGTAAAATGGGTTCTATTCGTTTAAATATCACGAGAGCTTGAAATGAATCAAGCTGTCTTTTGTTTTGTGAGTGACATTATGAAACCATTTTTGTAAAGTGTCCATAAAAATCATTTTTATCGCCAGTTACAAATTATCGCCTGACGAATTCCAATTCCTAGTATTGAAAAATGAAAACTTTTGTGTATCGTCTACATTTCTGAGATGAGGTAGTATTTACAGTATTTACATTATTCGGACTATTTTCCTAATCATTGCTCCATTTGTACGACGTTTCAGACGTCGTACGATCCGGCCTTCGTCAGGTTCTAGGAATTTAGAACCGAACTCTTTATTACGATCACTGGGGTATGTGAACTCCATTCCTTGCGTAAAGCCTCGATTGGAAATAATGAGTTATATCCCTCTAACCTTCTTGTTCACCAAGTTACAATTTTCGTACGCTTCCTGTGAAGTAACGTCCACCGTAGTTAATGGCTATAGGACAACTAACTGAGAATCGAGACAATAGAGCCAAGGCGTGATAAAAATTTGATGCAATCAAGGATGACGCAATATTTTCAAGGCCACGCAAATTTTATCATACTGCCCGAAAATAGATTTATATTACAGCACACAACTTCAAATGAATTAATCTAAAGGAAAAATGGAAATCGATTACACCCAGTATTTCTACAAAACTTTGAATTACATTACCTATTGGGATCGCACATCCGAGCAAAAATCTTTTCTTTCCTACAGTATGTTATATGTATAACGTTGCAAATTTTTTTTATTTTCCGTCAAATAAATAAACTTATTTTTAGAGTAAATTGATAACATTCTAAATTATATATTTTCTTTTAATCATTTCACCCCGAGCAAGGCAGAAATGCCACTGATGAGCGGAGGACTACATAACTGTAAAAAGATTAATTAGAAAAGAGTGAGGGGTACAATCTAGTTAGAAAGGATCAATAGAAAGCTGAGAATGCAGGTGCGATGACAGATACATAGGTGGAGAGAAAGGGAAGGTTATACGGGGGTGGGGAGAGAGCTAGAGTCCAGTGGTTAATAGATGAGTATTGACTTTGCATTTAAATTTCTGGAGGTTGTAGCCGTCAGGAAAGCAAGAATATGGGAGCGAGTTCCACCGGTGGGAAGTGCGAGAGAAGAAGCTGAAGGAGTAGAATTGTCGTCTGCATTTGGCTAACCTGACTGTGAATGGGTGGGACCCAGATGCCAGTCTGGTTGCACGAGTAAACACCTGTTGAGGATTATAAACAAATATATGCTTTATTTCCTGTTATATATTTTTTCAGTTTCGGTTATAAGTAACTGCGCGATGTTGTAAAATAAGCAGGAAGGATAAACAATTTATTGCACAGTTACTTAATGACGGAAATCCAAGCTCGTTATTGCATTCGAAACTCTTTGCAAAACTCTTTGCAAAACCAAACATGAAATGAAGACAATAATTATGACAGCATTTACCAACTTAAACAAGGAGATTCAGGTTCTTTCGGTGTTGTCTATAGGCCTTTATGGAAGCCCATAGTGATTTTACTGAACAAATTTACTGTTTATATTTCAAAATATGTTTGTGTAATTTTGTGAAATATTTGTTAAAATAAGATGTCAGTGATATTTTTATTTTTGTGCAATTTAAACGACAATTGCAGAACGTTAAATATAAATTGTAGATCAAATTTAGCTCAAAATCTGACAGTGTGATAAACACCAAATAAGAAACGTTTATCAATCCATTTTTTTTTTCAATTTTATTAAATTTTCGCCCGAGTTAGCAATCTTTGGCGAAGATATAATGAAAGAGTAACATGTTTTTTTTTTAAAAAACGTTTCCGTTTTGTTCTTTATCTTGCCACACACACACACACACACACACACACACACACACACACACACGCGCGTGTGAGTGCTAACATGCCCTTCCATATCTGCCTATCCTTTATAACTCTTATCACCTTTTCTCTTGTAACCCTTCCTAAGCCTGACATCTATTTGCTCAAGCCTATCAAGTATGTTATTCGCAGCTTTTTCCTCTCACCTTCCCTCTAACTGTCCTGTGAGTATCAGATTTTCTAAGTCTTCCTTCCCTATTATTTGTTCGACAAACTTGTCTTTTTGGTTGCTATACTCTCCAAAACAAGTTGAGTTCATAGAATCTTCAACATCTTTCTGTAGAACTTCTTGCCTTAAGCCTTCTTTTTTCATCTATATTGAGACTGCCTATTACTCGTTCCCATATTGAAGAACAATCATCCCATAACAATCCAGTACTCTGTTCTTTGTTTTGAACGAATTTTTCCTGTCTCTTAAAACTCAACTTAGATATATATGCATCTTTGTCCATGCCTTTCTGAATTCGGTGTCGCACTTCCCGCCCTCTCCTAGAAAACTTCCAAGACATTTAAATTTCTGTAGCTACTCGATGTTAGTATACCTGACCTGTACTTGGCGCTCCACAATTTACTTCCGCTTTCTTTACTTATCTTTTGTAGGGAATTTTGTAGTTCCCTTTCTGTATCATCTGCGTATCTTATATTGTTAAAATTGTGGCTGCCAATGTAGAATCTTAGAAGATCTAGTTATCTCAGAATTGCCACTCTGTAGAGGTTAAATAGACCCGTTGAAAAGATATATCCTTGCCAAAAACGCCTTTTTATTTTGGACTCCCAGTATAGCCCGGCGTTGCTTGGGTGTAATGAAAGCTTTAAAACTAATCCATGGTGCTGGAGTTCAGACTCTTTGGACGTTGGCATGAAAGACTAAAAAGCAATAGTTGTCTCCAGTTAAAGCGAAATAGCAGACTTTAAAAAAAAATGAATGAATGTAAGTCAAATTTTGATTTCTTGGTATCGATAACATATAGGATTTTTCGTCGTAAACTGAATTTTGAAGGTAAAATATGTCCTCTGAGTAAATGATATCATGGCTGAGACTAAGAAGTACAATTATACCTACTTAGCGCTAAACCTGAAGCATAAACTAAAATAAAAGGGCTGAAAAAATACAAACATACAGGCAGATAAACAGACACACACATAAACATCTTGCCTTTTATATATATATATTATCGATTTTCTGCACTATTGTAAGAACTGCAACCTTGAAACTTTTGAATACCGTTTCTTATGTCTTTGTCTATGAGTGTTTAATTAAAATTGGAACACTCCTTCTATAACACGATTTTTTCGATTATTGATTTTCGATATTTGTCGAGTGTACCTCGACAAAATACCTAGCTAAGAACACTCGCAGACGCTTATAGTACAACTGTGTAAATTTTCAAGAAAATCGGTACAGCCGTTTCAGAGTCTATAGGTAACAGACACACACACACAGACACACAGACACAGAAATATAGTTCCATTTATAAATAAGTTTAGATGTTTGCTGAACTCATTTATTGTCCGTATGAAAGTGGTTTACTGAAAGTACAGGTTCTTAATGAATCTAATGTCTTTTCAGAATATGTCATGGTTGCAGGGCATATTTTCTAATCAAATTTAGGAAAATTTTCTCATTTCTCTGTCTTTCTCCCAACCTCTCTATCTCACACACACACACACTTTCCCCCTCTTTATAGTTTGTATCATATGCTATGTTACTTATACTAACAACGCTCTATTTACACCCTGATATTGAGCCATGTATGATAAGAATCTGCTCGCAAAAAACATTTGCTCTGTAAAACTGCTGAAAACCCACCAAAAACGATTGCAAATAAACATAATCTATGTATTTCTCTCTCTCCCTCTATACTATAGTCATCCGCAGACAGATCTGTTTCGTTGTATCACAGCTCATCAGTACAGCTTGAACTCCGATCGGTTCCTAACTCAGGAATGAAACCCGCCCGAATCGGTGTCAGTCGGCGATTCCACCCCTAGGCCACGAGCGTCCGGTAGAAGAAGGCGGGCTTTTTAGCGATATATATATATATATATATATATATATATATATATATATCATAACTAATATTTATCCTATTTGAATTGTTTAAAATAACTTGCTGGGATTATGCAACACAAGATATGTTAATTTTTTTTTTAATCATTTCACCCCGAGCAAGGCGAAAACGCCACTGATGTGCAGGGGGCTGCATAAATGTAAAAAGATTAATTAGAAAAGAGTGAGGAGTAAAAACTAGTTAGAAAGGAACAATAGAAAGCTGAGAAAGCAGGTGCGATGACAGATACATTGGTGGAGTGAAAGAGAGGGTTATACAGGGGTGGAGAGAGAGCTAGAGGCCAGTGGTTAGTAGATGAGTATTGACTTTGCATTTAAATTTCTGGAGGTTGTAGCCGTCAGGAAAGCAAGAATACGGGAGCGAGTTCCACAGGTGGGAAGTGCGAGAGAAGAAGCTGCAGGAGTAGAATTGTCGTCTGCATTTGGCTAACCTGACTGTGAATGGGTGGGACCCAGATGCCAGTCTGGTGGCACGAGTAAACACCTGTTGAGGATTATAAACAAATATATGCTTTATTTCCTGTTATATATTTTTTCAGTTTCGGTTATAAGTAACTGCGCTATGTTGTAAAATAAGCAGGAAGGATAAACAATTTATTGCACAGTTACTTAATGACGGAAATCCAAGCTCGTTATTGCATTCGAAACTGCAGAGAAAGCACCAAATAATTAACTTCGATATCAAAATCATTCATGAGAATGAGTATGAGAATGAATACCAGAAAGTAAAAAAAAACAATTTCGATATGAAACTAAATCATAATTTAAGGAAAAATAAGGTATCAGTTAAAATATAGGATAAGGAAAATAAGAAATCACACTGGATTTAGGAAATAGAAAATATTCGAGAAATTAATGTTGTAAATGTAAAAAGAGAAAACATTAAAAAAGTGAATAAAATTTAACTACCTCGAAACACAGAAATTTATCAATTGGTCGAAGTAGGACGTTTCTGTTTTTGTTTTTTTTACAATTATATCCCCACCAAGCAAGGCATTTTACTGCCACAATTTTCAGGGGGTTACATAAGAGGAAAGTTGTGAGACACAGTGACAGTTTATATGGAGTGTGTTATGTCGTGAGTAAGAATAAATAACTCAACAAGAGGAATAGGTTAATTGTTGTATTCCGTGAAAATAGTATTTTCAAAGGTTATTAGTATCTAATACAAGAATAAAGGTAAATCGTCCCAACCGTCGTAAGACGTAGTATGAGCAATGGGTACTTCCGGGTCGTCACCGGAAGTCTACGACTGACTTGTCGATCGGCTGCTCGGCACACTGTATTTATTCTTTGTATAAAATACAAAAAATTATGGAACAAGGCCTAAAAGGGGAGGCGGAGAGGTTGGTTCTCGCTTAACTATCCTATACCTAGCTAAACACTATCACGACCCATTCACTCGTTACAATTTGCAGAGTCGCCAAAAGAACCCATCCATCTACTCTCAATCCTTCGTACACCATAATGCCAGAAACTCACAAGGGACACCTAAAAAGTGGGGGAAATTAACCCATGACAATAAAACTGTATTTATATACAATATACAATAAATGTACAAGATAATGTACAATATAATAAAATATTTAATGAAAAATGAAATGATGGGAGGGGGATGAACCAAAAAATAAACTA
The DNA here is from genome assembly GCA_037127315.1 of Ascarosepion bandense. Lineage (NCBI taxonomy): Eukaryota > Metazoa > Mollusca > Cephalopoda > Sepiida > Sepiidae > Ascarosepion > Ascarosepion bandense. Next base: position 194,144 of record JBBBDQ010029808.1, on the reverse strand, counting down.
AAAATACAACAAATTTTTGAACTAAAATAATAATCAATGTTAGTAAGAACCGTCCATCCCAGAAAACAGAGTGGCCGCTGTATTCCGCCAAACGGCGAAATCAAGAAGCACACTCGCTAAGGGAGTGGGGAGGGGGATAAAAAATTAGCGGAAAGGGACAATAAAAAGGCTGAAGCAGCCGAGATAAAAGGAGACCAAAACAAACTGGGGAGGTTGGGAATCTCGACATGGATCATAACAAAAGAGAAAGCCGGGTACAGGCTAGGAACACATTCATTCACTTTAACTAGGTACACAAGAGAGAACTAGCTTAACCAGGGGAGGGTTCCAGAGGAATCCACCCCGATGTAACCAGCAGATCTAGAAGAGAAAATCAAGATTAGTCCCGTTCAAGCGAACCAGGCTCGCCACATTTACCCACCTATTGCTAAAGTCTGTCGAAGTCAAACGTTTCCAATCAGTTCTAATCTTTATTTTGAGCTGATCCTGATGTGAAAGACGCTGACCTCGCAAGACTTCCTCCATTCGCGTCGTCCAAATCACCATTCGAGCCGTGGCTAGCAGCGACAGAAACACCATACGCTTCATCCCAGAGAACGGGGGCGACACATTATCACAGGCGAATGCACGATCAATGAGCGCGATACGAGCAGTCAACTCGCCGACCCGGTGCCATAGAGGGCGAACCCGCGAACAATGGTAGAAGGCGTGCGAAGCCGTTTCTTCCAAGCCAAGGTTGCAGCGTTCACAATCTGGCAAATCCGCCAGGCCCCATATGAAGGCTTTGTCATTGAGAGGCAAGCGATTCCGAGCTAATCGCCAGGTGAGCGAAAACTCAGAGTTGTTGAGATAATCACTCCCTGGCGCCCAAGACCAGAACGAGCGAAACTCGTCCTCCGACAAGCGCAGCACATCACGTAATGAATCCTTTGCGACGCCCTCCACTAATCCACGATAGAAGACTCTCCTAGGCCGTGAAAGGTCACTGGACCGTGGAATGGCCCGCAGGGCCGCCAGACATTCGAGGAGAAAACTCGATCGCTCTCGAGGCTTACGGCACCGCCTAGAGATTGGGGGAGTGATAGTAAGGCTAGGGAACATGTCCCTCACTATCCCCCTAAGCAATGAGTCTTCGGAAATCGCTCGCCTGAGAAAAACCAACCTTGACGCAACCTTATGGCCCATCAGGTATGGCATTCCCAGACCCCCATGACACGGACGTTGGTAACAGACACGTTTGTCGACATAGTGTTTGCGTCCTCTCCATAAAATGGAGAATAGCAAACGCTCGATCGCCTTCCTATGCCGTTTACAAAGTGGAAGTACTGACAACTGGTAAAGGATAATGGGAAAGACGTATGTAGCACACGCCTCAGCCATACCCTTTAAGGACAAATTCCTTTGGCGCCAAGTCTTGGCCGACGCGCCTACCTTTGCCAGTACTTCAGACCAATTTTTCTCCAACTGTAGGTCGGGCCCGAACCACACTCCAAGAATGCAGACCGGGCCGTCCGTCCAGTCGAAGGGCACCGGGAGGGTCAGACCCTTCCAGGCGCCTAACCGCAAGCCGGACGACTTGTTGCGGTTAATCTTGGCCCCTGTCACCTGTTCGTACCGTTCAAGCGCCTTCTGTACCACCTCGATGTCCCTGCGGGAGGACACGAAAGTAGTGACGTCATCGGCGTACGCGGAAACCCTGGCTCGAGCACCACCAGGGACAGCGATTCCACGTAGGGCCGGACTGCACGCCCTGTCCCTTAGCCGGCGAAGGAGGGGCTCCAACGCCAAAGCATAAAGTAGGGGCGACAGTGGACAACCCTGTCGGACCGACCTAGACAGCGCCAGAACGCCCGACAACTTTCCGTTCACCTGTACCACAGCCGTCGGGGATTGATACAGGAGGCTAATCCAGCGGCGGAAGTTGGTTTCGAATCCAGCTGCCTGCAGGACAGCCGCCAGGTACCGATGGTCAACCCTATCAAATGCCTTGGACTGATCTAAATGGATCAGCGCGGCTTCGTCGTCGTCTTTTATCCCCTCTATGATCGTGCGTATCAGATGCAGGTTGCTCTGAATTGTTCGGCCCTTCACAGCACAAGTCTGCTCAGGTCCCAACAGAGACTCGGCAACTAATTGCAAACGATTTTGCAAGATCTTGGCCAAAATCTTTAACTCTGTGTTTAGCAGAGTTATGGGCCGGTAACCCTCTAGCTCCCTCCCCACATCCTTGCCTTTTCTCAACAGCGTGATCACACCCCTGGTAAACCGGTTGGGGATGGACCCCTGCCGGAACCAGTTGTTGAACACGACAGTCAAAATCGGGACAAAGATGTGCGACAGCCTCAAGTACAATTCATAGGGCAAACCATCGAGACCCGGCGATTTGCCACTGCCGACCTTCTTCAGCGCCGCGTAGACTTCGCCCTCCGTAATCTCTCCCTCGCAGCTAGCTGCATCAGCCGGCAAAAGCCGGGGGAAGTCAGCCAAATAGCTGCGAAACTCCTCATCACGGAGACCAGGCTCCTTGGTAAACAGGATCTCGAAATGCCGCCGAAACGCCTCGCACATGTCGTCAGTCGACCGCAGAGTGTGTCCCTCCGGGTTGCGAACCTCTCGAATGTACCGGTCGCCTCCGCGGCGAATTTCTTCCTTGCGCAGTTCTGCGCCCATATTCACAGCTTCGGAAGACATCTTGCTTAACTTATGTCTAACTACCTGGCCCATGTAACGATCGCTATTCGACCGGTCCACGGCCTCCTTAGCTATGGCTATCTCTAGGGGATCCCCACCAGCCACCGCCCGGGAGTAATTAGATCTAAGTGTCTTCACCTTGTCAGCCTTATCTAGTTTGAGCCGAATGCTGAACTTAGTGGTGAAAGACCTAATACTATCCTTAAGGTTCTCCCACCACTTATTCCCGATGACTCCCCCAGTTAACGCCCGCTGCACTAAGTTAATTAGCTGGCGCCGGAAGTCCCGCCTGTCCAGTAAGGACACGTTGAACTTCCAGTAACCAGCCATTCTAACCCTATTTTCTAAATTTACCCGGGCACAAACGAGTTTGTGGTCCGAGTAACCTAGCCAGTGGAACGTGGGACAATCTAAGAAATCTAGTTCGGCTTCACGAACTAACATTCTATCAAGGTAGCTAGCCACCTTGGTAGAAGGCCAACTGTTAGTCCACGTCCACATTCTCCCGCCCTTGTGATCGGCCCGGTATCTATCGACTAGACCGAAGTCCTCGATGAGATCGACCAAGCTACGATCACGTGCCTTCCCTCTAGCTCCCCGCCCTCTATCCAACTTGGGGTCCAGGATGGCATTCCAGTCCCCCACTAAGACGAGTCGCTTGGAATCCACCAGGAAGGGCTCCAACCGCCGAAAAAACGAGACGCGCTCCTCCCGGTCATTGGGCGCATAAACCGCAACCAGACGAAACGCATTGCTTTTCACTGCAATATCGGCCACGATCAGCCGGCCCTCGGCACCGACATGGACAAGATCCACCTTCGCGTCCAGGGTACGCTTGACCAGCAAAGAAACTCCTCTGGCCAGCCGGTTCCCATATGCTGAATAGACGACAAAGTCGTTAGACAGCACACAGGCATCGACCTTGCAAACAAAGTGAGTCTCTTGGATCGCGGCGACATCCACGCTGAAGGACAAGAGGTCCCGAAGCAGGCGGGCAGCCTTACTCCGATCCCTAAGGCCCTTCACGTTCATACTGGCTAACTTAATTGACATCATTTAGACCTGTAAAGAGAAAGCAGAAAATTACTTCTGGTCACATACGGAGCGAAAATCTATGGGAGTAGGGACCCCGACGGATTGTCCAAGGTTGCCCGTGCCAATATCGGACGTAATTCGTCCGTCCTGGACAATGCCGCCGACGTCCGTAGGGAAGGTTAGCTTTACAGCCCTATATAAAGATGGGTGGAGGATGACGGGGACCCTCCCGGCACAAAAATGAGAAAGCCTTTGAAGATATTTTGTGCCCGTTTGGCACATTTGGATTTGTGGGAAAGCCTCAACGGCCCCCTGCACAAATTCCCAGGCTTTTGTTTTGCATCCCCCGGTATTTCTGATCAAATAAAAGGCCTTAGGAGGGCCTTCTTCTGAGAAGAAAGGTCCCTCTCTAAGGCCTGTCTGTCAATTTTGCAGACATCTTTGTTTGCATAACAGTTTCTTTGTTTTCCCTTTTTCGGGGAGGATTTATTAGGATTCGGGGATGGAATCGGGGAGGGAATATCAGCTGTAGGGGAGGAAGTTTCTGATTGGGTGGAGGGTGTGGGAGGTGTGGGGGAAGGAGAAGTTATTTTTCTTCTCGGGGAGGTGGACTTACTCCTCCCCTCAAGAGACACAGTTCTGGTGGGTGATGTAGGGGCGGATTGGGTTCTGGTAATTTCCTTTACCCTCTTCTCTCTGCCTCGTTCATGTACTTCCTTTTTCCCCTTTTTTTGGGACACCTCCTCATCCTCCTCCCGTCCTCTCTTCAACGATGAGGAACGGGGGGGAGGCATTTCCTCCTCCATTTCTTGTGTTTGTTGTTGTTGTTCTTGTTGTTGTTGTTCTTTGCGTTGTTGTTGTTGTTCTTTGCGTTGTTCTTGTTGTTCCTTGTGTTGTTGTTGTTGCTGCTGTCGAGACTCCTGCTGCTGCTGTTGTTGCTTTGCCTCCTTGCGAGGCTTCTTCTTTTCTGGGGACGGAGATTTTTCATGTTGTGGAGGAGGGGAAGCAACTTTCTTGCCCCTCCTAACCACCTCCGTCCATTCATTGCTTTTCTCCTCGGATTTTCTTTCAGGAGGAACTGCTGACACCGGCGGTGTTGCCGGTGTCACCGGTGTTTCTTCCGGTTTCCTTGCCGGACACATTTTGAATGTGTGTCCGGCCAGACCACACGCCCAGCAGTGCGGCTTCCTTCCCTCTACGACAACAAAAAGTTTCCTTTTATTGCACAGCAAAACATCGGGAACTTTTAAAAGGTTCGTTCTGTCCATGACCATGCTGATATTGACGTCCTCCGTGGCCACACCGGCCTTACTATTTATCCTTGCGACCACCTCCACCGCTCCAAATTGAGCAAAAAATGCTCCAACGTGGTCACAAGCCACTTCGACTGGCACACCATGAACTGTTATCTTTGACCTTCGAGTACCCAGATACTCCGTCTGCATCCGTATACCCCTGGCCTCCAAGGTATTACCGGCCAAATTCCTTGCTTCCGTCTCTGAGCTCAATAACACATCCCACACAGCCCGGGAGCTTCTCGCCAGGATACAGGGTACAATATTTAAGGCTTTCAACGCCTCTTCCATATTCTCCCTGCTGACACTGATGAACTTTCGTGTTTTGACATCGGATGTCTGCAGGGAGATCGTTCTAGGTGCGATAACATTCACCACCTCCGGTACCACTTTCAACTCGTTCTCGGAAATATATTCCTTATACTTCTCCTGCATTTGCCGGTAGTACTTGGCATCTTTCTTAACTGGTGCTTTTACCCATGCTGTCGGTGAGGGAGTCACCGTGGGCACAGCGTCAGAAGTTGAGGGCTGGGGAGACAAAGCCATAGCTTGACTTGCCCCACCTCACAAAACACAAAAAAAAATCAACCAAAGTTCACAAATGCGCCACGCGCGATAAAGACAGCACAAAAACAAGTAACAAAAACCGTACTCACAGTTTCACAAAACTTCGGGTAACAAAATACGTAAATAATCCAAATTTGCAAAAAGTCAAAAAGACGGCGGCGAGGCACACTCCCTCCGTAGATGCCACCGTTACTTTACATAGTAATGGAATAGTCCATTATAGCCGAATAGGTGCGGGCGTCCCAACAGAGTGTCAGAAAGTAGTTAAGAGAAGGATAAGGGTGGAGTGAACGGAGAAAGGAACATGAGAGAGAGGATGCAGATTAGTGAGATAGATGACTATTGATTTTACATTTAAATTCTTGGAAACTGTAGCTACCGGTGAAGCAAGTAAATGGAAGGCAATTCCACAGAGGGGAAGTGCAAGAAAAGAAACTGTGGAGTAGAATTTGCGTTTACATTTTATTGGTTTCACATTAAAAGGGTGGGATCTAGTTGCTAATCTTTTGGCTCGAGTAAATTCATTTATAGGTGGCACCAGTGAGCTAAGTTCATCGGAGAAGAAGCCGTGAAAGTACGTGAAAACCAGAATTTTTAGAAATGCATACAGAGCTGAAGGTAGCATTAACCTGACAGGTCAGAATAGTCAGTCAAAATATAAAAACGACAGGAAGAGTTTGATAACAATGGTACTACAGAGAACATAAAAAATGATTATCACATCATAATAAGTCTAAATGATCATGAAGGCTTTTTTGTAAGTAAAGATAGCAATCAAAACATTTCAAAGCACAATATTTTCCTGCATTTCAATATTAGTTCATATTCTAAAAAAAGAAATTACTAGAATATACTGTCCTTATCAGTAGACTTCATTATTTAATGCGGTGAATATGTGAACAAAAAATCAAATTGGTTCGTAAACTATCAAAATATAAGATTACATAGAGATTAAGGGTGTAATGAAGTTGGTATATAAACTAGTAAGATAATAATTCAATATACGTTGTTCGGAAAAATATGAAAGAAAAGCATTTCTATAAGAAATGAAACAATTTAGTTTAATACCTAACTCTAAAGAATCAAGTACAGTATTTTCATTAACTTATAGTTGAAGAAGATATTGATTTATAAGTATATCTTAAGGTACTATTCTGAACCAGAATGCAACAGACTGATATAAAAGGGAAAACAGCAGACTTACAGGTTATTTGAAACCATCTCGTCTCTTTACCGTGCCGACACCAGAATATCCACATTAGCAGCATAGCGTAAAATCACTAAAGTTGGTTGTTGCTCACTTTTATTAGCACCAAAATTGTTGATTCTCTTGAACAATCTATTCTTGAAGTACACAGTTATATTCGCAAGTCAAACAATAGAATACGAAAAATATTTTGACAGTCGTGCCCTAAAGCAAAACTTTTATGATAAAAACAACAAAGATGAGGACAATAGACCAAAAATAAATAATGCAAAAAAACTCCCCCCAAAATTCAGTCATATATGAATATAATGAATTTCAGAGGTATGTTTAAATTAGACCACAGATATGATGATATATCCATGTAAATTATATATATATATATATATATATATATATATATATATATATATATATATATATATATATATCAGCATGCAGTGTATAGAAGAATAGAAGAATCCAAGGAGTATTCTGTACATACAGTGGTAGGATAACTCTCTAAGAGAGCTCTAAACATATATGCATATCAATACATATAAAGCAAATATAAGAAAAATTAAGACAGACACGTTATTCCATGGTGGATCGGAAGTATAGGCTTATTTCAGGCTAAAAAATCCTTTGTTAAATAAGACGAAAGCTGACGATCGTTCACCTGAAAATAGCCCCATACTTCCGATACACCATGGAATTATGTGTCTGTCTTAATTTTTCTTATATATATATATATATATTAACGTATATATGGTAAGCAATCTTTCTTTCAAACATTATTCCTTGAATACGGCCGAAAAGGAAACTGAATTTACTTTCTCCAGCATCCTATAAATTTTTGATATAATATATATATATATATATATATATATATATATATATATATATATAATGTCATTACTTTGACAAACACCTGAGAGTTGAAGATATATCCTTGTGCATATTAAACATGTTTATATTTGTTTCATTTGTCAACTCTTGCGCGACGACTTGACATTTGTTGATCTATCCTTGTACAAATTAGATATATAAATATTTTTACCTGTTATGTCATCTCTTGCTCGACGATTTGACACTTGTTAATACATGTTTGTACGTATTGAATATATCACTATTTTTCACTTATGATATCTTCTGCACGACATTGTGACACTTGGCGCTTATATGTTTTGGAATATATTACGATAATTGATTTAATTCTTCATAAGTTGCATTAAACTTAAGATATATATTTGCATCTAATAATTAAATAGATTTTATGATAATAATTGTTTAAAATTTAAAAATAATAGCTATTTTGATTATTCCAGTATTATAACTCGTATTTTAGGACCGTTTTAAATACATTTATGTTGCTTTTTCTTGTTTACAAAAGAAAATGTCCACATTGCTTCCCATTTGAGAATTGCATTTATGCTGGCCATGGCACGAGCGTATCACGGCCGAACGGGTCATTGGGTGGGCTTAACGTTGCTTCAGTTCTCAAGAACTTCTGTAGGACAATTTACTGCCAAGAATTTGAAGCCTGAATCCTAGCATACCTGCTGAGGAAGGAACTAAACTTGTAACAGCAACAGCCAATATGAGAGTAATATATACAAGTGGAACCCGTAGAATTTCCACAGAAGGATAATTATGATTTCCTGGAAAAAAATTGCTTTGTCATACTACAAATGATGGTAGTTGCAGAAGATGCCCATGACATATTGGAAGCGCGCAGTTTATGTTCTTCTGAGCAGGCCTTATATTTTATCCAGGTACCTTCACCCATTTTGGATACGTATATTTAAATTGAAATTTTACAAATAAATAAGCTTGAATTGAAAGGCAAGAGATTAAATTTTAATTCCAGTAAGGAAAATACACTGGTTGATTTTAAACCGAAATTATATTGATTTTAATATAATATCTTTCTGATTTGAAAAAAAAAATCCCACTATTTTTATTAATTACAGTAAGTAAAAAATAGCCAAATTTCTGTTTTAAAAATCATGAAAAAATAAAATATACCTCGTTGCAACGTCATTTAAGTCAATTTTTAAAATTCAAAATTACCTTTATCTGATTTCAATCAAGTAACTGCCAGAAATCTACAATAAAATAACTTTTTAACTCCGGTAACCCTCCTTTATATGCGTTATCGGAGTGACAAAAATATGACTGCTAGAAATTATCAAGAACGCTAAAAGGGTGGCGTCCAAACGTGCCAAAATTTTAATCAGGTTAAAACATAAAATTTTTTAATTAATTTTTTTTTGTTTTTTAACTAAATAGAAAATTTAAAAATTTAACTTAATGTTTTCTGCAATTATATAATAGTTTAGAGGATTTTAGTTTAGATTTATAGCCAGACATTTGAATATGCTTTCTGAATAAATAAAAATTTAAAAATTTAAATTTCTTTTAAGATAATTTTAATTAAATAAGAAAGGATGAAATTAAAATAACCGAACTAAATTATATTATGATATTTGAAAAATTATGGCTCCTGTGTCCATTGTAAACACAAAAGACCAACTGAGTAATGGCCAAGAGTGTAGAGGCCAGAAATTTCGTTGTTAGGTTGCGGGATACAACAACAAATCTACTTATTTTTACTAGATTGTACAACACACACATATATACACACACAATTACAGCTACAACCACCAGCTTACGCTATGTTATAGGCTTTCTCCTCCTACTGTCTCACTCTTTACTACCGTTCCGTTTGGCAAAAGTGAGAGAAAGGCTGGGGAGAGTAGCGTTTATAGATTATAAAATGATAGAGGGGAAGGAAAAGCTCATATAGAGAGTAAGTGTGTTATGTTTCTTCAGTGGCATAACGGACGGAGAAATTAAGTAAGTATCTAACAAAGGAAGAAACAAGCAGAATTATTAAATGATGTACCGAAATAATGACTGGATACCACAGAACTGAAATATGGATTTAAATAAACATAATTTTATGTTCATTATTTCTATTTGATATATGGTCATAGGCTGCCTTTCAGCCAACACTTCAACAGAGACCAGTCGTTGGCAAATTTGATTATGTCGGATTGATTAAGAAAGAAATATGAAAGATAGTACTGGAACATGCTTAAAATTACTAATATTGTAAATACGTAAAATTAAGAAAAAATAAATTAATAAATAAATTTACGATTAAAATTCGTGAATATACAAAAATGACCTAGTAGAGAATACAAAGAAAAAATATAGAACAATAAATGCAAGGATTTAAAAAAAAATCTCCTTCTGCTTGCACAGTACAGGCTGGAATAATTTTAAGCCTGATATATATATATATATATATATATATATATATATATATATATATATATATATATATATATATATATATGTGTGTGTGTGTGTGTGTGTGTATGTGTGTGTGTGTGTGTGTGTGTGTGTATTATATCTACATATATATATATATATGTGTGTGTGTGTGTTCGTGTATGTATGTATGTATGTATGTGCGTGTGTTGAATAAGGTTAACTCCTAATCCCAGATATTCAGACAGCAAAATAAGAAATGAAACTTATAGAGAGTTACTTAAACCCAACGTTGCTCAATCTGTCTTGTTAAACCTACGTCATATCTAGATTATCTAAATACATAGCAGAAACGCAAGAACAGATATGAATGTAATATTAGATGCATAGACGAATAGAAGACTGATAGAAGTGTAAGACATATTCTGTCGAGAAATATTGTCTTGCACTTTAGAGGAACTGATTCAAAATAATCTTATCACAAAATAAAACGTAACCTAAATTTATTTTTTCTTTCCATCCGTATTTCCTCTTAAATTCACTGTTCCTAACACCTCAACAACAACAGTCTATCGACAGCTTGACGCACCCATCGATTTCTGTAAATCATTGGCCCTCGACGACCCCTTGCCATTAATGAGGGGATCGTCGATTTTCTGTAACTTGTCTTTTTTACAGATAGGGGTGTTGACCTTACGCAAACGCTTTTATTCTCTGTGTGAGATAGACAGGTTGTCAACCAAGACTACAGAACCCAATCTTTCCTGCTATATAATCCAGAGCTGGAGGTAGATGAGATTGATTAATACATGTTCAAGAGTATTTGCACTTGTGAATGCAACAAATTCAACTGGAATTAGAACTCATCTGCCCGTATTCTCATTGCTAGTATATTTTCACTGCACAACAACGCACTTCAATCAGTATTTGATGGGATTTCAAATTCATCAAGTCATCTTCCTCCATTATGTGCCCCAGAAATGTTTTTGCTCTCTGATTGCTATCAGCTATTTTGTAGTTTATGTTTGGCTCCTTAATATGTCATGAATTAGTGTTAACCCGATAAGGTAAAAAAAGTTAAGAAAGCATACCATTGTTGTGTAGTTTATGAAAAAGCGTTTACTAAAATACGTCAATAAGAACTGCTATATAATTTTGACAGATTTAGTAAGATTATTCGAACAATACAGAACTTATACAGGATAAATCCACCTGCATACGGATAGAAAATGCATCCAGTAAATCGCAAAAATATTTGTGTAAAACAAGGTTGTATCTTCTCACCAGCCTTAATCAAACTTTTCCATGGAGAATTCTGGGAGAATTAAAATTCGTACAAGAATACATTGTTAGCAGTCACAATCTAACATGTGCAGATTGCAAGTGTTGATAGCAGACATTGAATGTAATATAGGGAAGATATTAAATGATAGTGAGATGAAAAATGTGAGAATAAATTCTAAAATGACAGAAATATGTTATTTGCAAAATAACCAACTTAGAATGCAAAATGGATGCACCAAATCAAGCAAGTACACAAATGTAAATATCTAGGCTATGTTCTGAAGGAGGAAGAAAAATTCTGAAGGTGTACTGTAACAAAGAATGTGCAATCCAAAGTCTGAACTAAGGAGAAAGAAATAAAAAAAAAACTCGGTAGAAACAATAAACATAATATTAAACTGTTACGTTGCATCAGTCTTGTATGATATCAATATATGATAGTGGATGCTGGAAAGGCTCCTCAAAAATGAAGAAGTGACTTGAAGGAATAGATATGTGAATCTACAGAAGGATGTGAGCAACGAAGAAGTTGTAGCGAGACTGAAAAAAAAACGACACTTATAGTTAGAATCAGAAAAAAAACTTCTACAGCACATAATGAGGAAAGAAAACTTAGTAAATGAAACATTTCATGACCTATCTAACGAGCTACTTTAAATGGTTGGTTAAACGGTATATAAAACAAATAGCAAAATGTCAAACAAGGGACAGGGATGTGTGAAAAACTATGATCGCCCACATCCTGATAAGAAAAAACATACAAAAAAGAGTATAACGATGTGTACCAGACAACAGGACAATGACAATCACAAATCTAGCAGCATACAAATATACTACATCCGTAGTAGCAGTTATGTCTCAGTCTCTTCTTTATCTGTTTGATTTTTATTCTAAATTCTGCTTGCTCAAGCAAGGCAATAGATCACTGTATTCTTTGCTATTTCCTCTTATATCTGAAGTTATATAGACTTTTGCCAGCGCATCAGAGCTCAATGAACAAAACAAAATCGGTTAGAACTTTATTCCAGTCTGTGTGCCGATAACCATATTCTGTCCCTAACAGTTTCCAGTACTTGCGGTAAAAATTGCTGTTTCCTTGAGGCAAAGCAAAGAAGGCCTGAACATTTAGTCTTTGTTTAATTTTATGAATCTATTTTTTTCGATTAATGCATAAATTGCGACTTTCCTGAGGCATGGGAGTAGACATCCGAATACTTAGATTTTGCAAATATCTTCTTTTTTAAAATACCCATTAAGAATACTCGTTTCTCAAAACATAAAAGAGGGTGACTGAAAAACTTAGATTCACAATACAGTACACAACATTGTAAATCCATTTTTATAGGAAAAGTGAAATAGTTTCTTCTGGTAGATATTCCAGTGAGGCATTAAACTATCATCATTAACTTAGGATCTTTCTTACAGAGTTTTTATATGAAACATATCGTGAAATGTAGGGTTCAGATTTACAGTAGAAACATATGTATTATCCTGTAGCTTACTAGATAACAAATTAACTTCATGCAATATTAACATATGTAAAATATTTATCTGTATAGTTTACGAAACATCTTTACAAGCTAAATCGTTATGTAATCTTGTATTTGGATAGTTTATAAAGCTACTTCATTATCAGTTTAACGTACCTATGATCTCTTACTTGAATAGTTTATGAAGCATCTTTATTATCAGCATAACGTATCTACAATCTTCTGTTTGTATAATTCACGGAACAACTTGATTATCAGCTTAAATCATTTACAATCTCTTATTTGAATAGTTCATATAGGTACTTTATTATCAGCTTAAAATAACCATGATATTATACTCTAACAGTTTACGAACTAACTTTATTGCAAGACTCACCTTAATATAATCTTGTATTTTAATAATTTATGAATCAAAATCATTACAATCTAAACGTCTTCATTTCATTAGCTTGCAAACTATCTTAATTACAAAGTGAATTTATTTATAATTTTGTATCTTGTTTCTTGGTAGTTTACAGATCAGCTTAAATAAATTCTGAGCAAATCTATTATCTTTTGTTTTAATTGATAAAGTACAAGTTTAGAACAATTGACTGAAATGTTCATAGGCTGTCATGGAATGTAACCAAATAATGTTTAATTTTCAACATAGTCACTCTGCGGTCCGTGCAGTTCTATTGGTGTTGCAGTGATCGTATCTCATTGATAAAGGAAGCGTTTATCTAGATTACTTGATATAACTTCTGTTGAGGGTTCCGTGTGAGAAACCACACAAAACAATAAATAACATTAATAGATATGGAGATAGAAAATGTAAGTTATATTGAACAAGATATACAAACTGGAAAACGTTTTAGTAAATTTTGGAATACTATTAGTAGAAATGAATATATACAGTTTTGAAGTGAAATAGTATGTCCAAGTAATGAGACTATATCCAAACAACTCCAACTAACTCTGCAGCAACTTACTGACCAACTAAGCAACTTTTTACAACTCTACAACTCTACAACTACCGTACAACTACCTTACAACTACAGTATTTAGTTGGCCTTCCCAAATAAGGCAACATGTGGCACAAAACCATTTTTATGTGGGTCTTCCGGGCCATGTCGGCCCGCCAAAAATATCTGTTTTGCGTTCCCCTACCTTACAACTACACTATTTAGTTGGCATTCCCAAGTAAGGCAACATGTGACACAAGGTCATTTTTATGTGGGTCTTCCGGGCCATATAGCCCGGCCCTACCTTACACCTACTACTGTTCTCTATATAGGCAGGATTATATGTACACATCAGGCGAGTCTATTCTTATGTACAAAGAAGCGATCCTCAACAACTTCATCATTACTTGATTTTTCATATAGGGGAAACAAAAGATTATTAGATAGTGTGTCTGTTTTGTTTGTTTTACAACATACCAATCTAGTGGCAGTTCTTTACAAAATTTAATATTTATCTCAATAGAATCTTCTATTTGAATAGGCAACGATTATTTTATTTTAAATATTAAGACCGCTATTATTTATGGTAATATATTTTGAAATTATATGTGTTAGCGTCTTTTAATTTCTCTTAGAGAATGGAATATGGAAGATAAATTGGTATTTTGAAAAGTTACTTGAATATTGTTGTTTGATAGGAGATTGAGCTGATTGAGTTAAATTTGCTTCAGTTTGTTTATGTTTTATGGTAAAATAGGCCGAAATCAGGAGAATAGGAAGCGTTATCAAACAGTTTAAATGCAGAGAAACGCATAACAGCTATTGAATTCAAAGACCTGTGTGCTAGAGCAGGTTCCATATAAAACAAGACCAATTTCGTCAGTTTCGTATTTGATCTTGACAAATTTTCGTAACTGTTTCAGCAAGCTGACATAGTGCTCTCTAGTTAGAATATGACATCGTTGAAGATAGTCATTAAACACAATGTGTTTTTTATCTAAAATAACTAATGCAATCCCTTTCCATGCAGGTTAAACGATATTGGCTTTCTTTAGAATAAGTGTGGAGTGAAGTTTCCATAGCATGGATTGTCTCTTTGTGGCTTAAACTGAATTCAACAATAATCCTGTGTTAGAAAATTTTAAAGGCTGATTAGGTGTCAGAAGGCGCACACACTCTGAGCAAAGACTTTCATCATGCCAAATTTTTGTACCGAAATCTTCTGCTCTGTCATGCTAAAATAGTTGGCTATTGTATTCATAGTTAATCAACTATTATCCATCATCATGCGCTGAAAACGATCATTCGTTCCTTCAGAAGCGGTAGTTTCAGGACATCCATATCTTGGGTCATCTTCGACTTTCCGTTTCCTTCGTAAATTCAACTGCCTAATTTTGCTGAGGATAATTCAGGAGCTGCATCCTCTAATGTAGAAACCATCTCAGCCTGAATGGTGGGAGCTAAACGCTTTTTTTGGCAGGTACATGATAATAGCACATTGTAACATTATGTTCATTTTCAAGGATGTCGTTGCTTTTGAAGTTCTATTTGAAAAGTCACATGTCATTTTATCTGAAAAAAACAATGCATTCATTAAGAAGTGTTGAAATAAGGGCTTGCATAATTTCATGATTATAGCATCACTATATCATATTAAACCGATGAACATTTCAGTATAGCTACGTCAATACAAGATGAATGTATCTATAACATTGCATTTCAGTAGTTTATATATCAAATTCATTATAACTTCAACACTCTTTTCTTTAAAGACGCAACTTTTCTTTCAACTAAACAATAAATTATGGACTTTATAGGTGGTAACGATATGTCGTGTTCTTCGTTCAAGACTTAATCAGTCGTTATTTTCAATTCTGTTTCAAAACCCACTGATCGAGAGTAATTTTTGTTCCTACTGACGTCGATTAATAACATGTGTCCGGAGTATTTGTAGTGAGTGCCTTCTAGATAGACGATCTTAAATAAACCCGAATTCACAGTTCGGCTAGTCAACATGGTGGCACGAGAGAGTAACTCTGTTTCAGCTCCAATGAGCTGGCGTTCTGCCGTTTTCGAAACTGGCTGTTGGCAGTTTTCAACTGAAATGGGTTTAACCAGAGGGCATTTTGCCACCTCGTTACCCAACTCGCTAGCAGTCTGCGAATCTGACGTATCTCAAATGGATTGCCTTAATAGTTCAGACTCCCCATATGTTGTCCTCGTAGATATGTAAACATTATTTGGCGTTTCTCATTGAGTTGGAACGAAAGCTGTTCAAACTGTCAGATTAGGAATAGAATTACACAAGCGTTATTTATTTTTTATAATGTTTCTCTCCGTTTCCTGATCAGAAGATTTATCTATTTTATTTAAGTTTACGCAACCTGCAAAGAGAATAAAACTTTCTGAATAAAAACATTTTCTGTATTAATCTTACATCTGTCTATATTTTGGAGATAAGTTGTTGTATCTATTTACATGTTGTTCTCATCTTAACTGTCGCATTCACAACTTAAATGACGAAGTGTACAGCAGTCGAAACGTAGTGAATATGACAGTAAAGCTGTGAGAAAAATCTACTTAAAGTTAAAGGACTTGATCAGCGTCAGTCAGACTCAGATGGGAGCAGCGAGAGACATCGCTAACATGTAACGAGAGAAACTTCGGGTCAACTCGGACATTCGTCCTCTCGCGTGCTGATTTCCTTTACTTCTTCTTCTCCATCCAAAGACATTCCTACCAAACAAACACATACATACATACATACATACATACATACGTACGCATGTATTCTTTCAACAATTACTACTATGAATGTTTTCTACAAGTATTGATACCCATAATTTTATCATTGAACACGATTTCCACCATTAACTTCTTAATAATGTTTCTAATTGCACATTTACTTCTACAACTTGTGTTAGTATTTCTTTTTTAACAAATTTCCATTTTAACATTCAAAATGTATATTTTATTCTTACACTATCCCACACAATAACACAATCCCACACATTCCAACCGGTTACCAACAAACCATCTGATGATGATTCTGCATAAATCCTGTAAGCTGTAGGGTGTTTGCTTATGTCTGAAACAAGGGCGAATCAAGGAAGCATTAACCATCCCATACGCTACGTGACAACAGCCACGACAATGAAAACAGTGTAAACAGTTACAATACCTCATCCCGAAATATAAACAGAATTTGGAGAATCGGTACGAACCCAATATACAAAAATAAAATACGTAGAATTAGAACATAAAATACGTAGAATTAGAACATAAAATACGTAGAATTAGAACATAAAATACGTAGAATTAGAACATAAAATACGTAGAATTAGAACATCTACTCCCAACATTCTAACAAATATGAACGGAATATTGTCACCGCGTGCAACGACCGATACTTTAAATTCTTAAAATCTGGATACCAAAGAAATAATACTATGAATATATTTACAGAATTAGCACAGGGAAGCTATGTTCTGGGGGTAAGAAAGTGACTGAATTCAAGATACCAGATTAAAACCAATAGTATTACAAATTTTTTGTTGTATTATATCTACATTATGTAAAGATATAGCAAAAACGCAATGGCAGATATGACTGAAATATTCAATGCATAGACGAATGGAAAAATAAGGAATGTGTAAGATATATTCTGGTAAGAAATTTTTTTCTTGCATGACACAGGAATTGATTTAAAATAATCTTTCCACTTTATCGCAGCGGGAAACGTGACCACCATTTAATTTTTTCCTTCTTTATTTCCTCCTAAACCCATAGTCTATTGACAACTCCTCGCCATCAACGAAGTTGTCGCCAATGTATCTGTTACTTATTCTAGAGGTAGAGGTGTTGACTATTCTTCTCATCTTGGTTGATATAATTGTTATAATAGACACAACGTTTCGACCAATTACCCTGTGATCATCATTAGGTGTCTATAGATTGGCTTATATGGATTATCTTGTTGATTATTGCAAAATAACCTGTGAAATCAGTTATTGTTCTTTCATGTTGAATTAAGTTCGTCACTACCAGATCCAAAGATTTAACTCATGACCACTAGATGCCACTAACACATGTATAACCAACTACTATATCCACTACGTCACCGTCCCGAATTGGTGTATTTTTGAAACTTTTTATATTCGGTGTCAGATGATTTTGGACAGATGATGAACGGAGGATACTTGGTCGAAACTTTGTGTTTATTATAGCATCTATAACAAACAAGATGAGAACAACAACTCGAAATAATTTCAAGATTATTGAAAATTACTCAAATACAGATGTGTTGATCTTACACAAGCCCCTTATCCTCCATACGTGATAGACTGATTGCCAACCAAGATTATAAGTTAAACAGCATGACGGATTTATAAAAAAAAACAATGCGCAGACTTTTATAATTATGTAGGAAAAGCAATCCTCAAGAAATATTCTGTAGAGAACAAAGACATCACAAACTATTAAATCAAGAAAACAATTCTCAAAAACTAATGTATATAAAGGACAGTCGCCAGAGAAAGTAATACACACGAGCATAATGGTAATGATAACACGAAGTGATCTGATCATTCCAATTGTAATCATTTCTGGATAAAAATAATGTGGCTCCTTTATTTACATATGTACATAATATCGACCTGTTTTAGGGCTTAGCAGTAATCTCAACGCTATGTTTGCCTTGTACTATTAAGAAATGATTCTATAAGAAAGTGCCAGTGATTTCTAAAACATATATGTATCAATTTGCTGCTCTTTCTTCGTAGCCAATATTAAAAAAATGTCATATGTTAGGATTTTTCAAAAAGAATGTTATATTTTATAGATAAATTCTTTCAAAGTTTATTCCATAAACATATATAGATAATTAAAAAAGACATGGTGAAGATAAAAGTCATTAGCTTTAGAAATGAAATCGTTACAGTTTGTTTATAAAACAATCGTACTGATATTAAGACTCATAAAAGCTTCAATAGCATTATGTCCTCAATCACTGGTTATTAAATCATAGCTAGAGTGAGAAGAGATGGATTAATACATTTCCAAAGAGTATTTGCGCGTAAGTAAATCCAACGAATTCAATCGGAATTCGAACTCGGCTCTTCGATTTCTCATTAGGATCCAGTATCCACCGCACCACAATGCACATCTATCAGTATTTTGTGGGAATTCAAATACTTCAAGACATCTTCCTTCATTATGTGTCTCAGAAATGTCCTTTGCTGTTGTATTGTTATCAGCACTTTTAATGTAGATTTTTTAGATAGCATGCTCTGTCCATGGTATTCAGTAGAACAAAGATTAATTTTAAATACTTATAAAAACTTAAATCATGGCTATCTCTAAAAAGAGAAGTCCAAAATGCCAACTACAGACCGGGAATACTAAAATCAAGCGCGTACAGAAATTCTAATATCTGGAAGTGTTAATGGACGGAAGGTGCGACACTGTGACCCGAACGCGCATTGGCATGGTCAAAGATGCGTTCCAGAAGCTGAGTAGAGTATTGAGAGATAGATCATTTTGATGAAACCCAAAAAGAGAATACTGGATTTTTATGTGATGTCTGTCCTTCAATATTATAGCGAATGCTAGACAATTCCATTAAAGATGACGAAAATTTTTAAAGCAACCGAAATGTGCTTCTACAGAAGGATGCTTGCGGTACCATA
The DNA here is from genome assembly GCA_037127315.1 of Ascarosepion bandense. NCBI lineage: Eukaryota > Metazoa > Mollusca > Cephalopoda > Sepiida > Sepiidae > Ascarosepion > Ascarosepion bandense. Next base: position 174,689 of record JBBBDQ010029808.1, on the reverse strand, counting down.
GACCGAACATGGGAGCAGAAACGAGTTTTTTGAGACGATGGAAACAAAAAGAAAATTGATATTTAACATCAAGAAAAACAGGTGAATTTTTTGGGACATGTAATTAAGAAGGAGGGCTTGAAGAAATAGATACTCACAGGATGGATAGAAGAAAAGAGAAACAGGGGAAAGCAAAGTGTGACATATTTCATGATCTTGATTAAATTGGTGGCAGAGCAGAGTTTTGCCTGGCAAACAAGTAGAAGCGTGTTAAGATCTACAACAGACAGGGAGACGTAGAGGGCAATAATCAGCTACGTCCTAAAGAGACACGGCTTACCGAAAAATATGAATTGTACAGTATTAAATTATATATAAGTGGATTGATATTGTTTAACATTTTGGCAGACTGCTTTATTTCTAATGCGAACATTTTAACCTTATTAATTTCTTAAGTTTCTAAAGTCCCACCCGAAGAAAATTCAAAATTAAGTGAAAGTTTATTTTCCAAGAAATAAACTCAAATTATAGTTGGTAATAAGGTTAATGAGTAAGTTAAATACTGAAGAATCTTCAGATAATTGAGTATGTGAAAATAAGTGAGTAATCCGGGGATCGGAGACGTAAGAGGTGTGACATAGAAACAACCAGTTATATTGTGTTATGGATTCGTAAAGACTTCGTGCCTTGTCCGTTGCAGTGCAATGGTTGTAGTCTAGAAATGAGAAGTCAGAAAGCAGAATTGGGATTGTTGAAAGAAAGAAATGGCAACAATCTGCGGGAAAGTTTTCTACCTAGTTAGTCATGTGTTGAAAGAAATATGATCGCCCAAGTATGGTAACACTCATGACACTTAACTGACAAACTGATTGTTATCATTGTTATATAGCTTTGGTTAGCGACCAGTTTATTGCAGAACAAGATAGCATTCTACCGCGAGAAATTCTTTTGTCTAGTCAGTTATGAATTGAACATACACCTCAGCGTATCTCCCCTATTGCATCTAACTGGGTCAGATTTTTTTATAATACTCGATTAAATTTAGTGTTTAGCAGGGAAAAAAGTTTGTCCGAGAAGTTGCCATGAAAATATTTGTAGAAAGGACAGAGAGAAAACACGTCACGTCGGTGTTAAAGTCGCTGAATTCGTGCCGCCAGTGGCAGAGAATATTACATTGAAGATCTTTCTTTGGATTTTGTCACAAACCTCAAGATAACTAGTAAAAGCACCTGTCTACATATGGCAACAGTATACAGACAAATGCTTGTTTCGTAAATGTGCAAACTGAATCTAGATGAGAAACAAAATCACGAAGATTTAACGTTCCTGGATACAAATGCAGTTTTAGATCCGATATATTCGTTCCACTTAAGGACAGTTGAAAAAATGAGGCCAACGTGGAGCAGTGTGTTCCACTCAAAGAGACGTGCATCAGCCGTGCTGATTATTTAATACTAGTTTTACACCATCTGATTATTGTTGCTGTTTCGATTAAGCCGTACCACGATTATTAATTCTTTAATAGTTTTACTTCATTATATTATTATTCTTTTGTTGCAAAACAGTAAAGTTTTTCAAGAATCTATGTGCTATGAACGAGACCAACTGACTTTGGAAGCTATCACCTATTTGGCGTTTGTGTTCTATCATTAGAACGGTGTATACCTGGCTGGAGTCCCGTTCATATAGATAATAATAAAAATTACTAAAACATGTAAGAAGATGATTATAAAATAATTCTAAAAAAGAACATTTAAAACAATTTAACTTATTGCAACACTTTCTCGATTGTTCTTGCTTATGGCTTAGTTTTGGCATCGTTTGCCGACTGCCTAACAGCGAAGAAAGCGACGAACCGTATTCTAATAATGGAATCTGTTTGTCTATGTATGACACTTTCATTTAAGTGTCAAAAAGTTGACTGGCGAAATTAATTAAATGAAAATTAATTAAATGATAATTAAGTCATGATAATAATTATTTTATTAAATCATTATAAAAATAAGTTCATTCTGGGTATCCAACATTTTTAAGAACCAGGTGTAGTAAACCGAAGTCATTAAGTATAAAGATATCTAGACCAGAGCGGAAGGCTGATCTCTAAACTGTCACGAAAACAAAACATTCTGCAGGTGTGACGACCTGTCAAAAATTACTTCAATTTAAAAATATAAACATATTTTGAGCGTGGCAAACATGGAGTCGCTTCACCCGGGATTGAGTGCAAGTATGGCACAAGGTATCATGGATCAATTAACCACAGGGCCTGCTTCTTGTTAGCCCACCCCAATGACTGCGACTAATTAGCTGATTATCTAAATTAATCAGATGCCAACCAGGGAGGTTGTTACAAAGATAGCCATTGGCCGGTAATCCCTATTGGCTGACCAATCAGGAGCTAATTATCGGAATTCGGGCCCATAAATAGAGAACACAAAGAGCAAAAATTCGAGTCGGTTCATTCTTCGCTACCCAGAACCGAATACATTGCCACTGCATACTCCATCATTGACATGTCTAATTGCAGTTGATTTCTTCCAGCTAAGGAAACCTTTTCCGCCAGTCAACTACATTCACCCCTCACTTTGCGGTGTTTGTTTTACCTTGATAAAGATTATAGTATATCTGTGTAAATAAACGTTTGTTACTGTTTATAACAAACGCTTTTCGTCATTTCTTTGATGGTGTGGCAACTATTCTTCTTCTACGTGGTCAAATTCAACACTCCATCGACTGAATTATATCCATCCTCCTCTTTCGCAGATCTTAAGAAATAACGTGGGTGCGGAAGGAATCAGAGAACAACCAGTCTGGAACATGTGGTAATCGCGAAACCATCGGCCAACCCGGTATCGTGAAAATATAGTACCACATGTTTAATCTGCAGTCATTCCATATAGAAAGGCCTGAATCTACAGCAAACTCTTTCTATCACGTCACTTCCTGACAACGAGAGATAATGGAGAAGGATAAACGATAACATTGCTAAACAATTCTCACAAATAATGCCAAATAATAGCAGGATAAAAGTCGTTATTACTGAAGATCGTTTAGTTCTTGATGTTCAGAACATAGCCTTTTTCATAGATTGCGCCACCTCGCGGATATTTATAAAAAACCTCAATCAAAATAAAACACAGTAAATTAATGTAACGTAATAATAAGCGGAAATAAATAATTAAATAAGTCTGAAAAACACAATCTTTGAACTAAACGTTGTTTTTGATTATAACAATGATATTTGTTTGAAAATGAATACCACAAGTTTGGCAGAATCAACAACGAAAGCAACATACATGGCAAAATTAAAAAAAACAGAGGCAGCGGTCTTGACAAAATTAACAATGTATGCAACAATCTTGTCAGAATGAACTAAGGTTTCTACAGATTTGAAATAATTAACAACTGATAAAGCAGTATAGACTGAATAAACTGAAAATGTAACAAACCAAACTGAATTAACTACAAATTTAATAGTATTGACTGAAATGCAGATGTTGCTCTCTTGTCAGAACCAACAACGGATGCAACAGTATTGACTGAAGTACAAATGTAATAGTATTTACGGAATCAAAAATGGATGAAAGATTATTGTATGAATTAAGTACGGATGCAACAATATTGTCTGAATTAAAAGTGGATGCAACAAACATAACAGAATTAACTGCGGATGCAACAGTTTTCACTGAACTAAAGACGGCTGCAACAAGCTTTTCTGGATTAACTACAGATGAAACAGTGTTGACTGAAAAGCAAGGAGTGCAACAGTTTTCACTGAACTAAAGACGGCTGCAACAAGCTTTTCTGGATTAACTACAGATGAAACAGTGTTGACTGAAAAGCAAGGAGTGCAACAGTTTTCACTGAACTAAAGACGGCTGCAACAAGCTTTTCTGGATTAACTACAGATGAAACAGTGTTGACTGAAAAGCAAGGAGTGCAACAGTTTTCACTGAACTAAAGACGGCTGCAACAAGCTTTTCTGGATTAACTACAGATGAAACAGTGTTGACTGAAAAGCAAGGAGTGCAACAGTTTTCACTGAACTAAAGACGGCTGCAACAAGCTTTTCTGGATTAACTACAGATGAAACAGTGTTGACTGAAAAGCAAGGAGTGCAACAGTTTTCACTGAACTAAAGACGGCTGCAACAAGCTTTTCTGGATTAACTACAGATGAAACAGTGTTGACTGAAAAGCAAGGAGTGCAACAGTTTTGGCTAAATTAACTACACTTGCAACAGACATAACTGAATTAACAACGGATTTATCAGTTTTGACTAAATCAACAATGGATGCAACTATTTTGAGTGATTTAACTACGGATTTATCTGTCTTGAAAACGGCAACAGTTCTGACTTAATTAACAACTGTGGTGTATATAGCTGTATAGAATGAGATAATCAACACACGACTAGATATGAAATCGAAATCCTTAACACTCTTGCCTGTAGGATTACTCTAATTGTTTGCAGAGAGAAATATGCTACCAATAGCCATGTAGCGTTGATAAAGTTTTATGTAGAGACAATAAACAAACACGTTAGAATTGAAAACAAACTATTTAACGTGGGTGTTTGTAAGATTTCTACTATTGTTTGCCAGATAACATAAGCATGCGAATGCTATTTTGCACTGTACATAACTGTATATAAAGAGAGAAAAAATAGTTAGAATTGTAATCGAATACTTTATCGTATATAGGATTACAACAATTGTTTGCCAGAGAACTTATGCTAGCAAACGCTAAGTAGCCTTTTTTAAGCCTGTATATAAAGAGAGAGTAAAAACTGGTTAAAATTATTTACCGTTGGTATTTTAAAATTAAACTAATTGTTAAAATTGAGCTGTATAAATTTGTATTCAAAAAGAGAAGAAAGACCGGTTAAAATTTTTACCGTTGGTACCTTAGAATTAACCCAGTTTTTTGCCAGAGAACTAAGCTAAGCGGCATTTTATGAAGCTGTACATAAAGGGACAATAAGCAACAGGCTAGAAGTGAAATCGATTTTCTTATTTTTGGTGTCTTAGTATTACGTAAATTGCTTGCCAGGTTCTTTATGCTAGCGAACACAAAGTGACGTTGTATAAATCTGCATATAAAGAGAGATTTAAAAATCAAGCTCGAATTGGAATCTATTTGATAAACGTTGGTATTTGTAGTATCACCTCAATATCATATGCTTACGACAGGCAAGAGTTCTCGTACAAAGATTTTGTAAAGACAGAGCAAACTATCTTTACAACGCTTTGTATCTGTAAGATTAACATAGTTAATTTTAAGAAAACTCATGCATCAGACCGCATTGTTCGGAGCTGTACACTAGCGGCCATAATAAAGTAACGAAAACAACAAAGACATAAATATGTGTATTACTTAAAAGTAATGCCTGAGTAGCAATGAATTTTTTAACGAATAAATATTATGGTTTAAAGTTTAAATATCATACAAAGTTACAAAAATTACATAATAGTTTTTTTTAAATAAAGATTAAATGGAAAAAAAGAAAATAGCTACGGGGCAAAAGTTAAGGAACGATCTTGTTAATACTTGATTGTGAACAGAATATCAAAGAAATTTAATATTTGGTAAACATCCCCTTATTTTCAATGTCTTCTCTGTATCATCGACCACATGATCTAATTTCTTGCAAAAATCAGTAGTAATTCCCTCCCATTTATCTTTCAATAACTCTCATAAGTGATCCTGGTTTTTCGGGTTTCTTTTCTGAGCGCTTTCTCGAATATATCTTTGAAATATTTTCTATTAGAATCAGGTCAGGTTTCGGAGCTGGCCTCTTCATTCATGCGATTCCTTCTTCTTAAAATAAAGCCATAACCTACTGAGCCTTGTGGCAAGGTGCATTTTCCTGCATGAAAATAGAAGATTCATAAAGATTATGGCATAATCTTGGTACCACATGCTGCGGAAAAAGCCTTTTGAATCTCAGCATTGATATTACCTTGTACGCGGATGATAGGGCCAACCTCTGCTGATGAAATCATTTTGCACACCATCACACTGCCGCCATCAACCTTAATGGATTTCTTGACACATTGAGAAAACAGTCTTTCACCTGTTCTGCGGCGTACGTAAGTTTTGCCCTCAGAACCAAATATAGTTAACTTGGTCTCGTCACTGAAATGAATTTTATCCCATTTTGCGTCAGTCTAAATAACATGTTCTCTCTCATGCTCTATCGTAACTTCTCATTGAGACAAAGGTAGCACGGAGGAAATTACAAACTGGAGCCTTTGTAGGAACTGTCAATTTGATTGTAGGTGTTTTGTTTTGTTTTATTTTTTCTTTTAAATAACGAAATGCTGTATTTGTAGAAACTATTATTGAAAGAAAGTGTGTTTATACCAGCGATTTTAAACGTACTTTTAGAAGAACCGACACAAACTTGTTTAGCATCAGGATATTCAAATTTAGTAATAGTACAAAAATAAAATATAGAATTAACAAAGCAATTATTATAATTAGCATTCCTTAGAATTTCTACATGTCTTTTACTCGTCTTAATTTTTCGATTCATTTACTCGTTTAATATCTAAATAACTTTATAACGACCTAAATCTAATGCTTTTGTTAAACTTAGAATTAAAAATTCATAATAAAAATAATGTAACTTGAATCTAACAATGCTGGTTTCTCTTTTAATCAAATATTAAAGCTGATGCTCAAATAAATTATTTTTAGTGTCTGTTCTTATTTTTCTAATTTAGAAATGGCTTTGACTGATCGACTCTTTCTATGTAACAAAGTATCCCTGATTAATGGCGTTTGGCTAGTCTTGAAACACTCAGACTTGAAATAAATATTACCACGTGATAAGAGAGAGATAGTGTTAAACAAAATGGCTAGTTTTGTAGTGATATTAGAACATATTTATGTTATAAATTCAAATAAATATTATTCGCACTACTCTCTAGTGAACACTTTTTAAAGAATAGTGATTTTTTGGATACGAAATTTTATTACATCCATTTCCACTCTATACTTGCATAATGCAAGTGAACTCTATGCATTGTAGCACTGCCATTCTTCATGCGTTCAAACAAGTGTGTTGTGTCTGTGATTTTCATGGAGTACATCTTTTTTAGCATATCCCAGAAAAAGAAGGGAAGTTCAATAGTTGTTTCGAAAAACATTGCTTAATCTGTGGTTGCAAAAACAAATATAGTTAATGTGATTTTCGACGTGTCCAAACCGTAGTGGCGTAATATATATATATATATATATATATATATATATATATATATAAATCCAAGGCAATAAGGAACGAATAAAATATTAACAACGTACAAAACATTAAATTAAAACAGTGCGCAATATAAAAATAGAACTATGAATATTTATTAGATTACACATTCTTGATCTAATTAAAGTTTTATAAAAAAGATTTCATTAAATTTTAAATTAAATTTAAGTATATAAATATATTAAATATAAAATTAATTCTAGATCCAAAAATATTTGTAGCCTTATATTTGACTAATACAGATATGTTTATCCCCTACCAATTCCTATCTCTTCTTAGCCCATTCTCTCCCACTCTCTCCCACCTCATACACATTTGCTTAACACTTCTCTTTGTTAAACCCAAAGGACGGGCCCTTAAAAGGCTGTAAAGAACCATACCTCAACTTCTACTGTTAAACCTTTCTCTAAAATGTCCTTTTATCACAACTCTCCTCTTCCTCTTTCCGCTTTTTGTTCAAATTCTAATTTACAACTTTTAATTCTGTTTTCCCATTTTCTCTACCCCACTTACCTTTCACACATAGTTTGCCAATATAAGGAAAATAATTTTTCATCTCCCTTCACACTTCCTGATGAGACATTGTCCTTTCAATGTCGAAACAAAATGTACACTTTGTAGTAGATGATAATTTGTACATGTTCTAAACTATAATTTATAATATATAGATATATTTATATATATATATATATATATATATATATATGTGTGTGTGTGTGTGTGTGTGTGTGTGTGTGTGTGTTTGCAAAATTATTTTGAAAGATATCTGATACAGAAAGGTAGCCAACAGAATTTAAACTAAACATATTGAACGTGAGAAACAACTGCATTAGATGGCATCTAGGGAAAGATAGCCTGACGGAGCCTTTTTTTTCTATATTCTGTTTTTTAAAGTCGAATTATTTTTTCTCATTGGCTAGTTGGATTACCAATGGTAAATACCAAGCCTATCTTGTTATTTAAAGTGATCTTGATAAAGTCGCATAATTCTTCTCCTCATTCTTGTTGAATTCTGTTCGCGATTTAATCATTATTGGTTCAGTTTCCTATACAATGAAGGAATCACATTACATATAATATTGAAAATTAACAGTAAGTTAACGTGCAAACTTTAAGAGAATAATTAAAACAATGAAGGAAAACGAAAAAATGTGATTGTACAAAAAAGTGGAAAAACCAAAGAAATACACCACAACCAAAACAACAAAAAAGTTTCCATTTCAACTATACTAATATACAGTAAGACTAGCAAATTTTTATGGTGAGTTCTTGAAAGAAAATTGAGCAGAAATGATTTGGGGACTCCATATTTGGTTGGGGGTGAGAACAGTTTGTCTCTGAGGCTGGGGGCATGATCGTCATTTCAACCTTTCAGGTTTTACCCAATTTTACATTATTGCATTTTTAGATATTATTGGCTATATCCACTTTCTTGAAAAAAGTGAAGACCATTAAATCATAGTGGCCTAGGAAAAGAAAGAAAGAACTGATAAACCATATTCTGAACAGAGAACAAGGGACTGTAAGGAAGCAATAGTTGTCTTTCCTTGTGAGTAATTCTTCTTTCTCTTGCCCGTTCTTCCATTTTGATACATGTCTTTCTTTGATTAAAAGTCTATTTTGTTACAGACATATAATTCGTTTTCTGATACCTCATGTACTAAAGGAGTGTATCATGGATGAACTAAAGTTTATAGAAGTCTCATAGAGTTGGTAATTATAACCGGTTGAAGAAACTTAGCAGAATTGGTGTTCATGACTAGTGATGGAAAATTATAAATGTAGGTGTATTTTCAAAACAGTCAAGTTGCATACAACATTCCTGGCAGATATGATATTGAACAAATATCTATAATGTGATCAATCCCGACTTGGCAGCTCAGATACAGACACTTTCTCACCGGCGCAGAGTGGCTTCCCCGTGTTTCTTTTACAAATACTTTCACGGCTTCTACTCCAATGTACCTAGCTCTCTGGTGCCCCCTATGCATGAATTTACCCGATCCACAAGATTATCAAATAGGTCCCAACATTTTACTGCGAAATTGTAAACGCAAATTCTACACTAGTGGAATTCCCTTACGCTTACTTACTGCTCAGACAGCTACAATCTCCAAGAATTTAAATGTAAAGTCAATAGTCATCACTTATCTCACTGACTTGCATCTTTTCTCTCTCTCTCGTGCTCCTTTCTCTGTCCACAACACACTCATCAGTATTCTCATCCTTCTTTTACCCACTTTCTGACACCCCCTATAACTTGTTACACTTTCTTATAATCTTCCTCCTATGTAACCCCCTGCGCACCAGTGGCAGTAAACTGCTTTGCTTGAGGCGATATGATTATAGAAAAATATATCGTGTCGACCGTTCCGTAAAAGAAATTCTCACAAGTAATCTAATTAGCCGTTTCAGTTAAAAGAATAGCTCGCCGGCATTTGCAACAACCTCTCTAGGACGATATGTTAAACGCTCCGAGGCAAATATATTTATCGAAAAAATATCTCGTTAATCCTTAGCTATTTACGCGGAGATGCCGAAGTGCCTAACAAATAAATAGTACATCGTACGTAACATGATATTTATAAAGATGTATTAGAATATTATTTTCCTCATTGAAATAGTGATCGTCTTTTTAAAGCATGGAACAGAGACTGAATAATTTAAATTTGAAGCGAATTGTTGATGATGTGGAAAAAAATATAATTTCAAGGAGGTGACTGTAAAATAGGAACGATTCAAGTAGAAACTACCGACTGCGCAATATTTTGATGATGATGAAAATGGAAATCAGATCAAGCTACATTATTCTGATATTGATTATGAATATGAAAATGAAAGTGAAAGTAAAAAAAATATTTTTGAAGTCGAGTCGCTAATTAGGAATAGACGCAGCTAAGTCAGAAAACAGTTATGGATTGTGTGACTAACTGACACTCATCTCGAGGGTTGATGCAAATAGCAACATTTGATTCTGATGATAGTTTTGCAATTGTTTTTTGCGATACCATCCAGAATGTAAGAATTACCCTGGAATTTTTCCTCTTTTTTTTAAAATAATAAAATGGAAAACTTTCTCGTTTGCCTATTCATTAATTTAATTACTAGTTTAAAACTTTCAGTTCTCTGTTCATTTATCAAGCGTTTGTTATGCATCTGCAGATGTCTTCGGTTAAAAAAAAAGCCAGAAAATTATTTTGCCTATGAAATAAATCGTTTATACTTTCTCTTCCTTGGGAAGTTTTATATCTTTAATTTAACAAGTATGAATAATTTTAAATTAAAGAAAAAATAAACATTTCTTTCATCACGATATTGTTATTTCGAAAAATTGCTTCAATTTTACACAGACGAAAAAATAAAACACAAGACGAAAAATAAAACTATATTCTTAATTTTAAAGACATAGTGACGTATTTTATTTTTGCGCAGACCCCAAACGTTATTTCTAAGCAACAAAATAGAATTTTTCCATTGATGTTAAAATATATTTACCTATTTTGATTACAAAACATTAATGCAGTGAAAGTAAGTTTTTCTTATTTGCTCTGCACACGGAAGAATTAAGACTTGACGTAAAATATCATCAGTAAAGTGTAACCTATAAAATTTAAATTTGTTCAAATTGAAGGCGCGATAAAACTCGTTTTAGATACAAAATTGTTTTAGGTAACATTAGCTCTGGAAAACTTCGCTTTTTGTTAGTCTATGTAGCATGTAATACATAACTTCACATATTGTTCTTGGTCTGTCCGCCTTTCATATTTGTTAATTAGCTCACTCACCGTTTCACTCTGCTTCTATTGCCTTCATTATGCCATGTGAGTGTTAGAGATTTCAAATATTCTCCCCTCAATACGTTTTTCCTAATTGTCAAACATCTCTTGTTGACTCGCTTTTTCATACTTTTTTAATACTTCCTTATGTTTATATAGAATGTCGATGGTATTCATAACATTTTTTCGACAGAATCGTGTATCTGTCTCTTCAAATTTCCTCTTCATCTGTATGGAAATTTTCTAGCGTTCTTTGTCATTTAGCAGATTATTATTTTGCTATTATTTAGCAGTTCAGCACGGTTTTGGGTTTTTTTTTCTGAGTAAAATTTCTTAGGATTTAATCAGTCAGTCATTTAAGTGCCATACGTGATACACGCATAGGCGATCATGTTTCGAAAGAGACATGATTGACTGGGCAAAGATTTCCCGCAGGAAGTTGCCATTATTTTCTGTGATAGTCGGGTTGCCGACCAAGGCTATAGACTCCAATCTGTCTTGTTATTTAATCCATAACTGAAGGGAAAAGACGTATTGATACCTTTCCCAAGGTTATTTTCGCGTAAGTGAATTAAAGGAATTCAACTGGATTTTCCCGATTTCTCGTTCCGAGTCGATATCCACTGCACCACACCGATTTATGATTTAAATGGTTTGACTAAATTATTTATGAGGTATTTCGCTATTCTGAAAAAAAAAAAACATCCGTATTTTATTTAATTGGTTGATTCGTATTTTACTGCTTCTCGGTAATTTGCTGTTTAATTAAATCTTGTCAATATTTCTAGATTTTAAGAATAAAAAAACATTATCCATTGGTTGGTTATATTGATTTACGCGCAAAAACTCTAAGAAAAAACATAAATCCACCTCGTCATTCCTAGTTATAGGTGAGTTAGTTAAACATAATCAGCTTTAATGCTCCCGATTTATAGCTGCATTGCGTTGAAACACCGGTTGCCTTATTCCCAAATTCAAAGATTGAACATAATGATGTCCTTAATTATGTTGGGAAGTCATAAATGTACATGTCTTTTCAAAACCGGATACTTGCGTAGCATCTTCTTGGCTGATGTGATACTGAACAAACATCTCGTCAAACTTTGCAAGAGGAATAAACTTCTCACGAGGAATTTCTTCAATAGTTTTAATACTATAATACTAATGGACTTTAGTTCTCCGGCATTTTCAGTAATTTCTCTAGACAAGAAACTTTATTCGATATATATATATATATATATATATATATATATATATATATATAGGGGTGTTTAGCATATATATATATATATATATATATATATATAGTGTATCAAGACGGAAGATAATTTTCTAAACATATACTGTTAAACATAAGCGACAATGAATGTTTGTTATGTTTAATCATGAGCCGTTCTGAACATCGTATTTTAGCTTTAATTTCAGGTAAATATAAAGACAAAAATTCTTCAATAATTGGGTAAATTTTTATTCAGTTGGTTCTAAGCGTTCAACTCACATAAGCCATTTTCAGAGAGGTTACAAGGACCTTAAAATAAAGCCATCCACCATCAAAGACGATTTTGTCTTGTGTTGACAAAAAACTTTGCTAAGCAACGATGACAGTTACCAAATAGCAAACGCAGTTCGTAAATATGTAATGTCGTTCTATGACGTCACACCCGGTGAGAGCTCAAAATGTTAACAGGACCATATATTTAAATGCAACGTAATGCGTTATAACCAGATTTAAAAGTGATTTTATTAAGTGTGGGTTGTTTGGATTTAATGAAGATGACCATTCAATATCTGAAGGTTCTTTTTACTGTGTGTATGAGTGAGGATTATTGAATCGTTGACTAAAATCTGTCTGATAATATATGTAGTGGGTTTATTATTAGTACCAGAGATACAATCTCTAAACGGGCAAATACATTGATACACTACATTGGTTTTATGCAGAGGATTAATAATAAACCAACTACATGTATTGGTTTTACTACAACCACTCTCCCCCGTAGACTTACCTGTCACCTTACTGATCAGAGTACAATTAAACAATATTTCTTAGAAAACATAGTCATGTATGTAAGAGCAGACATATTTTAGTCAACAATACAATAATCCTCACTCATACACACGGTAAAAAGAAACTTCAGATATTAAAGTCCATCTACATTTAATCCAAACTAACCACGCTTAATAAAATCATATTTACATCAGGTCATAAGATATTACATTGCATCTAAATAAATGGTTCTGCTAACATTTCGAGCTCTCACGCGGTGAGACGTCATAGAACCGCATTACAAACTTACGAACTGTGTTTCCTATTTGGTAACTGCTATCGTTACTTAGCAAGGTTGTATGTCAACACAAGGTAAAATCCTCTTTGATGGTGGATGGCTTTATGTTAAGGTCCTTGCAACCTCACTGAAGAGGGCTCATGTGAGCAGAAAGCTTAGCACCAACTTAATAAATAATTATCCAAATGTTGGAGATTTTTTGCTTTTATTTCTACCTGAAATTAAAACTAATATTACGACGTTTAGAACGGCTCATGATTAAACATAAGAGACAATCATTGTCTCTTATATTTAACAGTATATGTTTACAATATATATATATATATATATATATATATATATATATATATATATATAGTGTATCGAGGCAGCAGATAATTATCTAAACATATACTGATAAATATAAGAGATAATAAGTGTCTGATATGTTTAATCATGAGCCATTCTAAACATCATTATTTGGCTTTAATTTCAAGTGAAAATAAAGAAGAAAGTAGCCAACATTTGCTTATTTTTTATTTTGTTGGTGCTAAACTTTCGGCTCACATGAGCCATCTTCAGAGAGGTTACAGAACGTTAGCATAAAGGCATCCACCATCAATGATGATCATTTCACCTTGTTTTGACATAAAACATTACTATGCAACGATAACAATCTTCAAATAGCTGACGCATTTCGTAAATTTCTAAAAGGGTTCTATGACGTCACACTGCATGAGAGACCAAAATGTGAACAGAACCTTGTGTCTAAATGCAATGTAATGTGTTGTGACCAGATTGAAATGGGATTTTATTAAGTGTGGGTTGTCTTGTACGTAGATGGTCTCTAATATCAATTGTTGGACAATTTTGTATTTAATTAATGATTAAACATAATAGATATTCATTATCTGTTATATTTTACAATATATTATATATTGTTTAATTACTTAGTTTTTGATCATAATAAAATTAGACCAGTGCCCATTTGTATTAAAAATGTCCGATACAATTATATTGTAGAACTTGTGAATATTTTCCATTTGTAAACAAAGGCTACACGAACATCTGAAGTCCTTAACACGAGGGAAGATAGAAAAACCATGTATAGCTGGCCCCATGTGAAGTAGGGGCGATTACCGCCTCCTATGGGATGAAGTTGAAATAATAGATAGAAAAAGCCACTAGAAACTACGCAAACTTAAGGAATCAGCCTATATGCTAGGCTACAAAAATATCCTTACCCGACCAAGCATAGAAATGACTACAATATGGAAACCAGTAATACAGAGAGCTACAGAAAACCACTTGCGTCAAAAGATTGCAATTTGAGCTTTGGTAAAATTAATTACAGAAACATTAGGTTTATAAGACCCAGAAATTCACATGGCCCTGTGGATAAAGTCGTTTGTTAGTTCCAGTGATTTGACTCATAGGGTTGTGAGTTCAATACCAGACAGTGGTGAACAAATAACTTAGAGATTTAGATTAAATGGAGGTAACTCATGACTACGAGAAGTGGCTTTGCACAAGGAATGAGAATGATATACTCCATGTATCGTGATAAAGGGCTTGGTTCGAAATTCTTAGCGTAAAACGGCCGAAACGTCGTAAAAATGACAGGAACGATGAGGACAATAATTCGAATAATGTAAATAGTGTAATCCTTCTTTGTAGCGAAAATTTTTTGTCTCTAAATACTCTACTCCGCCTCTTGAATGCATCCTTTGCCATGAAAATTCGCCTTTGGACCTCTGTGTCACACTTTCCGTTTTCTGTTAGAACACTTCCCAAGTATTCAAATTTGTCTACCTGCTTGATTTTTGTAATTCAGCAGTTGGCATTGTGGGCTCCTATTTTTACTGAATATTATTCACCCAGTTAAAGGTCTTGATTTTGACCTCACCTTTCACTGCTTTATTTTCGCTGAAGATTATGCATTCTACAATGACACATGAAATTTTTTATATGCAATACGTCATGCAAGGTAATAAAGTCACTAAGACATGGGTTACTGATTGTGATTTAATAGTAGATTTGAGGTAATTTATATTGTATACACGCATCCATGTTTCTAGTTTAATTCCGTAGATTATAAGTACCTATTTCATGATAAGATCCTATTTAAACTATTTTTATATTTATATTTCAAATTTTTAAGAAGTTCAATGACCTTAGGCGTTTAAATACGTTTACGAAATGGCAGAACAATAGTTCATTAAGCACTAGAAAATTCAAATGAAGAAACAATCCTAATTCATTTTGTGTTATATCTTGAAATCTTACACTTTCACAACAACAAGCAAATATAAATGACTTCTTTTTTAAAAACAAATTAGCACGGTGAAGGCGTCATAGCAGGTTCGTTTTAATTTTACGTCATATCTGTCGTTATAATGTAATTTTACTTTAGGGTAAACTACTTGTTTTCATAAAATGTGAAAGAAATTTTAACAAATGACTCAATTTTTAATTCTTAATTTGAAAACTCATTAAAATGGTAAATAGAGTGTTGGCCGCAATTATGATCTGATCGAGCAAGACAGAGTCGAAATTTGTATTCATCGCACCCAAGTTGCCTAGAAGCAAGTGTCAGATATTATTCAATAAAATGCGTGTTCCTCAGTGTCATCTTTATCGTTCATAAGTGAAAATAGGCCGCATTAGATATGAGTCAGTCAGTCAGTCATTGCCATACGTGATACACGCTTGGGCGACCATGTCTCGAAAGAGACATGACTGACTGGGCAGAAGATTATCCCGCAGTAGATAGTCATTGCTTTCTGCAGTAGAATGGTTGCCGACCAAGGCTATAGAACCCAATCTGTCCTGCTATTTAACCCATAACCGGAGGGAATAGACGGAGTAATACCTTTTCCAAGGGCATTTGCGCATAAGTGAATGTAATGAATTCGGCTGGAATTCGAACTCGGCTCTCCGATTTCTCGTTCTGAGCCGATATCCAATGCACCACAACAAAATTGATTCGTTTCTTACGGTTTATCAACTCTTTCCATGTTATTTAAAGCCAGATAATATTTTTAGAATGATAATATGGATGCAGTTGATATCGGTACGGAAAGAGAAATCGGAAAGCTGAGTTTGAATTTCAGTAGAATTTGTTGCATTCACTTACGCACAAATAACCTTCGGAAATATATGAATTCATTTCTTTTCCCTCCAGCTATGAGTTAAATATAGAAAAGATTGGCTTGTGTATCCTTGGTTGGCAACCAGTCTACCGCAGAGAATAATGACAATCTACTGTGTGAAAATCCTCACCCCAGTCTCGAAAAAGATATGGTCGCCTAATCGTATATTATCTATGGCATTTATCTGACAGACTGAATACTTTTATAATGTTCGAATTTTATATCTTTTGAAATATTCATGTCTTTAATTTTAGGAAGTCTTAATAATAATAATAACCGTAGCTTGGGGAGATGTAGAATAATACGGATCCAAAACGTATTTGCGTTTAACTAAATATAAAAACCACAAATAGATTTTAAACTTGGCTTTACGATTAACAGTTCTGAGTTGTCATCCGCTGCACCAGCCACACATACAAGTTTAAAGCACCTGCTATCGCGAAGCAGTCATCCATCATAGTACTAAGTAGACACGACTGATTAACCTGTAGCTGGGGTAAAAGAAGTGGATTCATGTCTTTACTAGGTATATTTGCGCGTAAGTGAAAATAAGCGAACTCAACTGGAATTGGAACTCAGCTTTACGATTAACAATTTGAGCTATTGTCCATTACGGTAATTGCATATCGAACCATTCAGCCCCTGGTATCCTAATCGGTCATCCATGTAAGTAGTAACCTAGTTCGGCGTGGTTGAACTGTGGTGTTCGTTAGAGAACCGACGTTTCCACGCGATGCGACTATTAGCTTGCGTATTCAAGCAGCTCGAAAAATTAGATAAAACAAACACGCAAGTATTATCAACATGATCTCTGACGTTACGTAAACTACAAATCATCAACAAAGTTTTAAAGTTAATATGTTGTATGATAGACGTCTACGCAGCGAATTCTCGTGTATATAATTCCTATTCACATTGCACTAAGCCCTACGTTATGATGAGAAGTAGGCCAGGGGATATTAAATATTATTGAGACTCTTAAAACTGCGAGGAATGGATCATGGAAGTATCAGTGTAAACAAGTGCGTTCCTATCGAGAGAGACGCTGCATATCCGTATACAAATTTTAGTAAAATGCTACCGAATAGCGAAGACGTCACTTTCCTTACAGTTTTCGTTGACCATTTCTATGAAACAGGAAATTAAGGTGTCTATCGACAGGCAGAGGAAAGGATATTAGCCTTGTAGTATTATGTTTGGTTGTATAATGGTAAAAACACCTAAGGATGGATGGGATTTTTTATAAGTACCAGGTAGACGAGAACTGGTCTCCGAAGATGTTGATGCATAGTTTAAAGACGGTGCTTATATATGTATATATATATATATATATATATATATATACACATGTGTGTGTCACGACTAGAAGAAAGCGTTTATCTGTTTATATATATATATATATATATATATATATATATATATATATATATAAATTTTCTGTTTATATATATATATATATATATATATATATATATATATATATATCTGTTTATATATATATATATATATATATATAAACAGATAAACTTTTTCTTATAGTCGTGATATATTTTTTTATTCTGTCTATAACTAGTGTGTAAATTTATTTTGATTGTTGATGTGATATTGTTTAGATTTGATCTCCAAATCTAAGACTGAACGTCTTTTCGGAAGTCTTATATACATTTAACATCAATCAAAATAGTATTTCTATGATAATGACGCCTTACGATCGTATTATCCGATTCCCTATCAGGAAAATTACAGCATCCGTTACTCTTTATATACATGCAATCATATAAATGTCAATAAACCCATTCAGAATGTAGGTAAACATGAGTCTCCACAACTTTCTATACTCTTATCTTGATTGCCTTAATATATCTCCCCCGTTCTGCACAAGCTGATTAGGTAGGCGACACCTGCCACCACCTGCAACTCTTGCCTTGAATATATACAGTGAGCGTCAAATTCGCTATGAATTTTCCTCATTATTGGTTTTAAAAATATCCTAAAACTAAGACAATTGCATGAAGACTATTGCAAAGAAATATTTCTCCTTTACCGATTTCTACATTTTTTAACGTATCGCCCTCCAGCAAGGCGGTAACGCCACTGATGTGCAGGGGGACATATAAGAGTAAAAAGATTAGATAGGAGGAGAGTTACGAGAAAGACGAACCAGTTACAACGGAGCATAAGAAGGATGGGAATACAGGTATGATGACAGTTGCAACGGTGGAGAGAAAGGAAAGAATATATAGGGTCGGGTAGAAAGAACTAGAGTCAAGCGGTTAAGAGATGAGTATTGACATTGCATTTAAATTCCTGGAAGTGGTAGCCGTCAGGAAAGCAAGAATATGGAAACGAGTTCCACAGGCGAGAAGCGCGAGAAAAGTAGTTGCAGGAGTAGAATTGTCGTCTGCATTTATCTAACTGTGAATGAGTGAAACTCAGATGCCAGTCTGGTTGCACGAGTAAACAACTGTTGGAAGGGCACCATGAATTAAGTGCGTTGGAGCAGAAGCCATGAAAGTATTTATAGAACAGACAGAGGGAAGTCACACCTCGTCGGTGGGGAAGTGGCTTGAGTCGAGCAGCCAAGTCGGTACCTATCACATTTACTGAATTATTAAAATATCTGAACCATCTATTACAAATACTTATGTTCTATAATATTAAGTTTTAATCAATTGGCAATTCGTCCATCTTTTACTAACAATTTCCATATTTAAACAAATGATGAAAATAAACATTCTAATAAATAAATATTTAACATAAATTAACTTTCATATGGTTCAGCTTTATTACAATTGTAAATATCGCTTTTAAAAACAATACCCTTTGCCATAGAGTGAAGATAATTAAAAAATCGGTGTAGTAGGAAACAAATCTCTTTTGACATCCCGTCTTATTGCGGCCACGACAGTTCATAATTTAATTGTAATTGTCATGTAATTCTCATTTTCACTAAAACTTCGTCATTGTTCGCATACACCGTTTATGATATTATCAGCATCGTTTTTGCCCCATAGCCAAAACATAAAAATTAAAGGTATTTTTTTTCCATGTAATTGTCGCGAGGTCAATTATGTAACGGATTCCGGGGACTATCAAGAAAAGGTAAAAAAATGATATCAGAAAGGCAAGAATGACAAAAACAAGACGCAAGGCGTCAAAGTTACCTTAGTCTGATAACTTTTATATGTGTTGTTTTACATTACAAAATGATCTCTTGGGTTGCCTCGGGAATGTTGCAGTTAAGAATAGGTAGGTCAGGAGTTACTAATCGTTGCTGGCCCAGTCACGGATTGGTTATTCGCATGTTTAAGGTAGTCGAGTAGCGTAGACTTCGTTAAAAGTCAACGTACGGTTTGATCCGTTAGACTAGCGTGTATACTGCGTTAGCAGTCGCCGTTGATCTAGTAAGGTTGTTGCGCTGGATGTCGCTGCCGCGTAGATCTGGACTTGTTGCTGGATGCATCGGGTTGGTGCATATCTCGTGAAGAGAGATTTTTCTGCCCTACCAAGGACAGTTGAAGTGACTAGAGGAAAAACCAGTTGGTTGTCATGAAAAGGACAGATGCTTTGTTGTCCACTAAAGAATTTGAACTAGAAAGCGTCAGTAGGCGTGTTAGTAGGTCGAACACTCAGGCAGCATAGTTTCTGCCAGCGTGGTAAAAGGGCAAAAGCGTAAGGCAACGTGGTTGCAGTGGTAGTGGTCGTCAGGTCTTTAACCTTAGCTGCTCGTTTTATACGCGCCTATGTGCATCACAGTCACTTTGAGCCTCATTTTGTATTATGAGATATGATCACGTGACTTAACTTTTTCGGTGTGTAGGCGGTAACTACGACATGAGAAAACTTTTATTTATTTGTCAAACTTCCAGTGCTAGCACTGAATGAAATTTATAAAAAATTCTCTTCAAAGGAGTTATTCAAAGAAACAGGTTCATCCACTCGAGTAGCTGTTATCGCACTTTCTAGTGTAATTAACGTCTTGATTATTTTTCTTGCTAGTAGTGCTCTCCTTTGTAGCTCTTGTGGCGGATGAAAGTCATAAAATCATATATCTGTTATAATGCTCAGCCAGTTCTGTTCTGTACGCACCTATACTCTAATCCTGGGGGTGACAATAAAACGATACATGTTAGCCAGGTCTCAGATCGAAAGATTCGAGAGTTTGAGGAGCGGTTAACCACCTCTTACTGCTGTTTTCCCAGATTCACCATGATTTGGGTTGAAAACACCTGTTATGACAATTAATGAATCCCCCAAAAACACTATGAAAGTATAAAATTTCATTTTATGGGGAAGATATCAGCAATATACTTATATATATATATATATATATATATATATAATTCATGAACAATACATATTTATATCAAAATTAACAACTACTTTTAAACTATCAAAATAGTTTACTAACCAACTATATTGTTATATACCTAGCTGTATATAATGAAATGTTTATATCCTTTTAAATACGTGAACATTATTGAAGTAGATTAGGGTAGAGAGTAATTATACTGAAGAGAAATTCACTAGCAGTGTAGCTATTGGTTGATATACTATTATTCCAAACCTCCGTTAGGCTGATTACTCACAGTGTAGCTTTTACGGTTACAACATATACATTTTATAGTATAATTCTCAGCAATATATTTTATAGCAAAAGGAACAAATTACATTTTATCTGTAATTCAATGGATAAAAATTTTGTGAAAAAAATTAGATTCAGGCATTCCATAATTCATGCAGATCGATATGCCGCTAAACAAAATCAACCAAAATCACCTCAAATTTGAACTAATATATTTGAAAACATTATAAAACTCCCTGTTTCGGGATTTCTGTCTTGATGTTTTATTCTTAAGCACTTTAAATTACAAGTTAATTTGTGGAAACACCAGAAACCTAATGACACTGGATATGGATTGTAGAATTTTCTAACTTACTAGACCGGACGCAACGTTCAAAAATGAAACTCCTACCTCTATACAAAGTGGATAACGAACATACAATATATACTATTAATTTTGATATATTACAAATTAACTGAGTATTTACATTTCAAAGCTAGCATTAAAATAGCCAGGTACATTATTTAAAATTTTCTATTTGAAACGTGCATATTTGTCGACATTTCTTTTGTTTAACTTGATTAAGGAAAAGAATAATTGCAATATATTAAACTCCAGGGAATTTGATCAGCTCACAAGAACTGAATATAGTAACTACATTTTCATAAATTCTTCCAGTACCTGTTCTCAGTTTATATTCCAATGAACTCCTTAGGCTAAAAATCGGTCTTAAGTCAATAATTTAAATGAGCTAAAGTATCCGAAATTCTACTTCCTTATGGAGGTTTGTCTATCTTGACAAACATCAGAACATTTCTCCTAATATTTTAATAGATAAGAATAATTCCTCCTATCAGAAACTCAAAAATAAAATCTTTCTGAAATATATGAGTATTGGAACTATTTACACTATTCGGACTGTTCTACTTACCTTTATTCTTACGTTCCCAACTTTTTGTCCGTTGTACGATTTGGCCGACTTCCGATGTTATACATTGGAATTTTCGTTTCGTTCCTTATACTCTCCCAGTTTCTTCAGGGTTTCTAATTTCGCTTTCTTTTTATAATCCACTCATGGGCAACCTTTAACGATCAGTTGGTCGCATGAGATATCGATTACATCAAGTGAGCCGAACTACAAAAAACATTCAAGACATTTTTTCGTGACACATTCATTTTCTTCAGTTGAACAAACGCATAAGAATCTGACAGTGAGATTAGCACATGACGCTTCATGCTATTATTGTTTCTATTATTTATTCACGTTAAATTAAAAAAGAAAAGTAAAAATAAGTGAACAAGTAAGAAATTAGCAGAACAAACCAAATTTTAAGAAACATATTTTACTCCTGAAGTTACGAGTCCTGTTTACAAGCCAAAACGGGTAAAATGTGATTTGCGGGCTGCAGTTTGCTTATGACTGTTTTAATCTTGTTCTTCTTACTTTTCAATCTACTCTCACGCAACTCCCTTCCCACTAATATTCCCCTCCTTCTTTTACCAATTCTCTGACAGCCCATTGTAAACGGTTCCTCTTTCTCTTCGCTCTCGTATGTAAACCTTTTACTCTCCCCTTACGTAGCAGCAGTGGCAGTATTGCCTTGCTTGGGTGCTTATATATATATATATAAGGAAACGTTCGCCATTTAATGACCGAACCGATTCTTTCGTATCTTTCTCTTTTTTCTTGTTTTTTTTTTTTAAAGTTATTTCTTTAATGAGCGTTTCCTTCCTAACGTTTTAGTTTTAGTGGTTCGGAATCTCAACACTTTAATGAAGACGTTTTTCTCATCAGGTTACATGTGCTACCCATTTTAGCTATGACTGTTACTAAAAGTTTACAAGAGATGTATTTACTCAAGTATTAATATCTATTTTAAAGAACAACTTTAATTTCAGATATACTTCGACAACTACAACAAAAACTGGTCTTAAAATAAGTCAGCTATCGTTTGAGATTTAAACATTAATAGCCACTAGTATATTTTATTGTCAGAATGTGAAAAACGATGGTATTTAAATATATTTTTATTGGATATTTACTGTGGAAAATTGCATATTTACTGTTTTTTTTTAGTCAACATTTTTTTTCATTTATCTTTTAGTCACAATCATTACACATAGATGTTGAGAACATTTCACTTTCGACGTTATAATTCCAAATATCCAATCATATTTAGATTTAGATTTGAGTGTTTATGTTATCGGGACAATATAAATAATGTAAATAAGCAGGTATAATTTTGCGAAGCCTGGCATAGGAAAGTGCTTCAAAAAACTATACACTATTTAGTTTAAAATATCTTAGTTTTAATCTGAGGAAACGAACAAGGGAAACACTATATTTTCGCCTACGCGTTTCATCCACTGACGTACATGGCAAAGAAATGAAAATCCATCATGAAATAAATAAAACATAAAGTCCAACAGCAGACGAAACGCATAGGCAAAAAAATAGTTTTCCTTTCGTCTTTTTTTTCTTATCATACACTATTTTATTAGATACTTATCAATTTTCAGTAATGTAGTGTTTATATTATTTTGTTATATCTTTCTCCATATTATATCTCTATGTAAGAAATTCAAACAGTTTTAGACATTTATGTCTTATTGCAAGTTGCTAGTAGTATTAATATATATATATATTCTGTAGCGCGTATCGCGCATCGAATACACTTCAAATTCCTTGCTTCACAAACAACAAAAGTTTAAATTCAATATCAAACGTTATCTTTTAGCGTCAGTTAAGTACCATACCTGAAACACGCTTGGGCCATCATGTCTCGAAAGAGACATGACTGACTGGGCAGAAGATTATCCCGCAAGAGGTTGCCATTGCTATCTGCGGTAGACTGGTTGCCGGCTAAGGCTATAGAACCCAATCTGTCCTGTTATTTAACCCATAACTGGAAGGAACAGACGGATTAATACCTTTCTCAATGGCATTTGCGCGTAATGTGAATGCAATGAATTCAGCTGGAATTTGAACTCGTCTCTCCGATTTCTCGTTCCGAGCCGATATCCACTGCACCACAACGCACATCCTCTTTTAGTCGATTTGAAGTTGCAGTTACATTTTAGTTGTTTCGTCTCGCGGCTCCCATCTGACACTCTGACTGACGCTGATCGGGGCCCTTTATAGTATTCAGATTTTCGCACTTGCTTGCTAAATCCTCAAATTTTGTAAGTCGATCCCATTGGTCCAAAATCATTTTAACCCCTACTTGCGAAATCTAGTTTTAACCTTTTCTTTAAGCAGATGGACAATCTTTTTTCCATTTAAGAAAACCAGGATTTCACACGTCATTGTGAAGTTTTGTAAAAGTGAAGAATGTTGATTTTAATTAATTTCTTATCCGCTACAAAAATCTGTCATCTTAATGATTTTTCTTTTATTGTTCTCTCTCCTTAATATTGTCAGTTTATACATTTTTCTCTCATACACGTTAAAACCTTAGTGACGTTATTGCCTTGCGCAGGATAAAAAGATTGAAAGGACGGATACTTCTAGGTATAAACAAGCAATAGAAATAAGATTATTGATATTCGATTAAAAATGAATAATATTGGCAATGCTTAATCTTAGAAATTTGAACAAATTAAAAGTATTACGCCTTATTATTATGTGTTACGAGCAATAGAAATAAAATGAACTTCAGACAAGTCAAAGATAAATAATTATGTTAATTTTTTTCTCAACAATTCAATGACCTTAAAAATCTTGTGTTTTATTGATACCACTATGATGGTAATCGAAAAAAAAACAATATTATGTCAAACAAATCAGAAATTAATAATTAGTAATTTACCTAGAGGACTACGGGAAATATAATTCAATTACAATTTGCTTATATTATGTTATCCATTTTATTACCGTTTATGCCGAATTATGACTGAATTAGTAGGCCGCCTAAAAACAGAGAGATACTTGTGGTAAATGATCTGTAAATCTATCTTATTTTGTTTGCAGATGAGTTAATAAATGAATATAAGTGTTTATATTTGCAAAGATCGTGAAATTGATTATATGACGTTGTATTCTTGTTGAAATATATGTTAATTAAGTTAGAACGTCTTTATATTTAAAAAAATTAAACATTATGAATGATGCTTTTTGCTTCATTTTTAAATATATTTCGAAACCATAAATGTCAATACTGGAAGTAATGATAGTTTGATTATTCAATTATTGCCAAACTGATGGTTCATAATATATATATATATATATATATATATATATATATATATATATATATATATATATATATACGGTGTATCTGGGAACAACACGCCCCTCAATCTTCCATTCTCATGATGCGAAGACTTGCTACCGGTTTGTCATGTCCAGGATATTATATATATTGCTGTATATTTATTTTAAATAATTTTAATAAATTAAATTGCATACAACAAAATAATTCAGTTGCATACAACGGCCTAAACGTCGTATAAAGGCAACAAAGACGAGGATAACAGTCCGAGCAATGCAGATACTGATGTTGTTTATATATATATATATATATATATGTGTGTGTGTGTGTGTGTGTGTGTGTGTGTGAGAGAGAGAGAGAGTGTGTGTGTGTGTGTGTGTGTGTGTGTGAGAGAGAGAGAGAGAGAGAGAGTGTGTGTGTGTGTGTGTGTGAAGAAAAGAAGTTTAACACTCATTGGGGGTGGTATTCTGACACTAATAGAAAATAAAGTATCTATATAAACATATGAAAAAAAGTCGTCGTTATATACTAACATAACAATTCATACCAAATGTTCAAAATGTCCTCTAACTGCTTCGACAATCGTATGCAAACGTGTAACTACTGACTGGCGGACCCTTTCCAATGATTCTACACAGTGTTGAATAGTGTCGAATAGTGTTGCAGGCCCCATGACACGTTGATGCAGCGTCTCTGCATTATTATTATGTGCTGTATAACCAATTTTACGTGTCGCAAAAGATAAAAATCAAAAGGATCGAATGTCGAGGGAACATGCAGGCCATAGAACCGTTTTTTTCCTAACTATTCATCTTTCAGGATAAATATCAGCTTTTGTATCGCAAACTATCTGACAAAAATGTACTAAATATTCATCATGTATGAATCATATGCGTCATTTTATTAGCGGTGCTATACTGTCTAACAGCTTTGGAAGTGTGTCCTTGCAGACAGCGCTTTTAAGAGGTGCTGGAAGAAAATATGAACCTACCAAACAGTCAAATACACTTAATTTTAGATATTGTTCTATGGAAGTTCCGTTCCTTCCACAATTGTTGTTTGCGAAAATTCGTTATTACAACTTTCCAAATGTTGCCTTATTTGTAAAAAAGACCCAAGAAACCAATAAACAATCGGCAAAAATTATTCCGTGGTGGATAATTAGGAGTAAAAAACACTGCACACGTTGCTAATGATACAGGAACTGCTCTCAAAGCATGTGGTGCTATGAGATATGTGACATGCTCAGGCCACTTGATACGTACTAATACCTCAGAATCTTTCGTCTTGGACAGGCATACAAGCTGGTCTCGGTCTTCCACTATCCATATTTTGTTGTAGGTAGGACAGGGTAGGACTTGGGACCCTGCCCTTAAACAAATCCCAATGAGACTTGCTCCGTCAGGGAGGAAGCCCGCTCAACCCGACTAGGGTGAATGCGGCATACATACATACATATATATTTTGTTGTGACTCATATCCTGTCTCAGTAATGCGACGATAAACGGCAACAAAGTTTGGATGACTCGGCTGCCTTCGCTCTGGAAACGCAATAAGATACAGTCAATCAGCCTTGCGTTTATTACCATTCGTACTGTCATATGTAAACATGTCATTTACCTGCTGAGGACACAAATATCTTGCCATTCTTAAGCGGAACACTACACTCACAACTACACCCGTTAAAATTTGAAGACAGAAAAGCCAAAACTGCACACGAATGACAAACTGTAAATCAGTCCCTATGACAACGCAGCGCCGTCTATCATGAACCTCCTTTAAGTTTAACCCGTAAAAGAAGGATTTGCGGGCGTAAGTTTATATGAAGTCTTTTCCTAGCTTTGGTGTGAAGAACCTGCGCCAAAATTTTGTGAATGTTTTTTGATACATCTGATGCGTGTGTGTGTGTATGTGAGTGTATGTATGTGTGCAAATGAAATAAAAAGAAGTAATGATTTATATATTTATTAATCTATGACTTTTATCATTTAAACATTATTTAAGTGGATATTTATATTTGAATAGACGCTTAGTTTTATAGTGATAGAGCTGCTGACAGCCTTAGAAGAATATGGCATAGAAAAGATTACCGACATAATAAACGAAATTTATAGCAGCGGAATAATACCAGACGACCTATGCAAGTCGATATTTATAGCGCTGCCGAAGAAACCTGGTGCAAAAAGAGTGCGAACTACACAGAACTATCAGCTTAATGAGTCACATTACAAAACTGATTGTCAGAATCCTGATGAATAGAGCGAGAAGCAGAATCAGGCCAGATATAGGGCAGGAACAGTACGGGTTCGTCAAGGACACTGGAACAAGGAACGCCATATTCATGATTAGGATGCTCTCTGAAAGGGCAGTACAAATGAAGAAAGACTTGCACCTATGCTTCATTGATTACGCGAAAGCATTCGACAAAATACGACACAAAGAATTGATGGAGATGCTAGGCAGCCTTGACATTTTCGGCAAAGACATAAGAATATCTACTGGCAGCAAACGGCCCGCATACGGACAGGTAACGACCTCAGTAGATACACAAAGATAAAAAAAGGCGTAAGACAAGGATGTGTCTTGTCACCGGATCTGTTCAACCTATACAGCGAGAATATTTTGAGGACCCTAGATGACATGCCAGGATTTGTTATTGGAGGCCACAACCGGAACAACATAAGATACGCGGACGATACAGTGCTGATTGCGGACACGGAAAGGAAACTACAAGACCTCATACAGAAAGTAGCAGTGGAGAGAGACAAGAAGGGACTACAAATAAACTTTAAGAAAACTGAGTGCATGGTCATCAGCAAAAGATACAACCCAAAATGCCAAATACAGGTGGGGGATAACAGAATCAAACAAGTACAAGAGTTTAAGTACCTAGGAAGTGTTCTAACAGGAGATGGAAAGTGCGACACGGAGATCAAATGGCGAATTGGCATGGCAAAGGACGCGTTCCAGAAGATGAGCAAAATACTAACACACAGGAAAATCTCAATAGAAACGAAGAAAAGAGTGCTAGACTGCTACGTGATGTCAGTTCTTCAATACGGCTGTGAATGCTGGACAATATCATCGAAAATGAGGACAAAACTGGAAGCGGCCGAAATGTGGTTCTACAGAAGGATGCTACGGATATCGTGAACTGATCATACAAGCAACGACGAGGTGTTAGAAAGAATAGCAACAAAAAGGAAATTGATGCTGAGCATCAAGAAGAGACAACTGAAGTTCCTGGGACATGCAATAAGGAAGGAGAGCCTGGAGAAACTGATACTGACTGGACAGATAGAAGGAAGGAGAGACAGAGGAAGGCAGCGGATAACATATTTGCAGGGCCTCATCAGGTGGATGACTAAACGGGGGTTGCCAGGAGCAACAGGAGCAAACATACTAAGAGCCACAAGGGATAGGGAGACGTGGAGAGCCATGATCGCCTACGTCCTCAAGGGACAGGGCACATAGAAGAAGAAGATTATTGTCTACCGTCCAGAGTATTCCAGTAATTTTATTAAAGAAAAATTCATGCCTCCATTATCATTCAAACCTGTTTCTCTTTTGGAAAGAAAAAACGTTAAATCCGGCGTGCTTTTACCGACTCAGCCACAAGAGGCATTGCCAATCAAGCTAGGAATATTGCCTGGCAGCGAAATAGTTCTTTTTATAGATTCTCAAAACTTCATATCTGCTCAGTTCCATATGAAAATATTGAAAAAGTATTTAATCTAATGTATTAATTCGACATATTTTTATCTCTCTAAATTTCAGAGTTAAAGGAATAAAATATTCGCGTAGACAGTCCGTTTTCGCCATTCCAAGAAACAATGCAGTCACAATATTAAACAATATTAAAGTCGTTAGTCATATTAATAGCATTTTGGTACCGTTATAAGTCGTTATTCATATTAGTAGCTCCAATGAATTTTCAATTTACCTTCCATTTAAAGATATTTTATTTTAGTCATTTAATTAAACTGAATCCTGAGGTCATACCAATGACTTCGACTTATGAAGGGCCATCAGGTAGGTTAAGAATCAAAGCCGCTCATTACTTCCGCTTATTTTTGGATCATGTTTATCCCATGGGAAAACAATCTTTCAACCAAATCTCGACGACCGATGTTCTAAACATATTTTACTACTGACACGCCATAATAGTTTACAAAGAAACGTGTGCTAATTGCGAAATTGCATTATATTAATATTATTTAGACAAAAAGGCTGTAACTGAAAGATACGCTGCAGTAGTAATAACATGCAGGTATATATTGTTAAAATTACAGATATTTAAAATAGTTTTACTAAGCTTAGGCTACTGTGGCCCTAGGCTTTATGTGGCGCAAACAGTGCGGAATAAGCAGTAACATTCGTTTGGACATAATATCTCCTCGTGAATCAACGGTGAATCTTAGGTTCATGGTATTTTGAAACTCGATTAGATCAGGGGAAATTAATGAGAAATTGTTTTCCAAGACAAGGCTGCAGAGCATCACACAACATATCCAACCATTTTGACATCAATAAATTTAAAAAGGCAGCTTTTCATATTTTAACTTGTGTTATGGTAAGACAGAATTAAAAATTCAACCATTACGACCGAATCCCAGATATACGAGAATGGACTGAAAACTTCATAACCTGAATATGAAGGAATGATGCTGTGAAATCTTACATCAGTTAATTTACACTGATCCTATTAATAACTGCGCCGTTTCTTACCAGACACGATGAGGCTGGAGAAATGCAGTTGTCTGACAAGGAAGAAATGATGCTAGAGTTGTGATATCTTGCATTTCTTAATTCCAACTTTCTCATTAATAATTACACTTGTTTTTTCATGTATGAAGATTAGCGGTATAGGTCAAATACTGACTATGAAGAAATGATGCTAGAGTTGTGATATCTTGCATTTCTAATTCCAACTTTCTCATTAATAACTACATCGTTTTTTCATGGATGAAGATTAGCGGTATAGGTCAAATACTGACTATGAAGAAATGATGCTAGAGTTGTGATATCTTGCATTTCTTAATTCCAACTCTTCTCATTAATAACTGCGATCGTTTTTTCATGAGCTTGAAGATTAGCGGCAATAAATACTGACTATGAAGAAATGATGCTAGAGTTGTGATATCTTGCATTTCTTAATTCCAACTCTTCTCATTAATAACTACATCGTTTTTTCATGTATGAAGATTAGCGGTATAGGTCAAATACTGACTATGAAGAAATGATGCTAGAGTTGTGATATCTTGCATTTCTTAATTCCAACTCTTCTCATTAATAACTACATCGTTTTTTCATGTATGAAGATTAGCGGTATAGGTCAAATACTGACTATGAAGAAATGATGCTAGAGTTGTGATATCTTGCATTTCTTAATTCCAACTCTTCTCATTAATAACTACATCGTTTTTTCGTTGATGAAGATTAGCGGTATAGGTCAAATACTGACTATGAAGAAATGATGCTAGAGTTGTGATATCTTGCATTTCTTAATTCCAACTCTTCTCATTAATAACTACATCGTTTTTTCATGTATGAAGATTAGCGGTATAGGTCAAATACTGACTATGAAGAAAATGATGCTAGAGTTGTGATATCTTGCATTTCTTAATTCCAACTCTTCTCATTACTAACTACATCGTTTTTCTCATGGATGAAGATTAGCGGTATAGGTCAAATACTGACTATGAAGAAATGATGCTAGAGTTGTGATATCTTGCATTTCTTAATTCCAACTCTTCTCATTAATAACTACATCGTTTTTTCATGTATGAAGATTAGCGGTATAGGTCAAATACTGACTATGAAGAAATGATGCTAGAGTTGTGATATCTTGCATTTCTTAATTCCAACTCTTCTCATTAATAACTACATCGTTTTCTTTTTTCATGTATGAAGATTAGCGGTATAGGTCAAATACTGACTATGAAGAAATGATGCTAGAGTTGTGATATCTTGCATTTCTTAATTCCAACTCTTCTCATTAATAACTACATCGTTTTTTCTCATGTATGAAGATTAGCGGTATAGGTCAAATACTGACTATGAAGAAATGATGCTAGAGTTGTGATATCTTGCATTTCTAATTCCAACTCTTCTCATTAATAACTACATCGTTTTTTCATGTATGAAGATTAGCGGTATAGGTCAAATACTGACTATGAAGAAATGATGCTAGAGTTGTGATATCTTGCATTTCTTAATTCCAACTCTTCTCATTAATAACTACATCGTTTTTTCATGGATGAAGATTAGCGGTATAGGTCAAATACTGACTATGAAGAAATGATGCTAGGAGTTGTGATATCTTGCATTTCTTAATTCCAACTTTCTCATTAATAACTACATCGTTTTTTCATGGATGAAGATTAGCGGTATAGGTCAAATACTGACTATGAAGAAATGATGCTAGAGTTGTGATATCTTGCATTTCTTAATTCCAACTCTTCTCATTAATAACTACATCGTTTTTTCATGTATGAAGATTAGCGGTATAGGTCAAATACTGACTATGAAGAAATGATGCTAGAGTTGACATCTTGCATTTCTTAATTCCAACTCTTCTGTCATCATTCACATCGTTTTTTCATGGATGAAGATTAGCGGTATAGGTCAAATACTGACTATGAAGAAATGATGCTAGAGTTGTGATATCTTGCATTTCTAATTCCAACTCTTCATTAATAACTACATCGTTTTTTCCATGTATGAAGATTAGCGGTATAGGTCAAATACTGACTATGAAGAAATGATGCTAGAGTTGTGATATCTTGCATTTCTTAATTCCAACTCTTCTCATTAATAACTACATCGTTTTTTCATGGATGAAGATTAGCGGTATAGGTCAAATACTGACTATGAAGAAATGATGCTAGATGGTGGATATCTTGCATTTCTTAATTCCAACTCTTCATTAATAACTACATCGTTTTTTCATGTATGAAGATTAGCGGTATAGGTCAAATACTGACTATGAAGAAATGATGCTAGAGTTGTGATATCTTGCATTTCTTAATTCCAACTCTTCTCATTAATAACTACATCGTTTTTTCATGGATGAAGATTAGCGGTATAGGTCAAATACTGACTATGAAGAAATGATGCTAGAGTTGTGATATCTTGTATTTCTTAATTCCAACTCTTCTCATTAATAACTACATCGTTTTTTCATGTATGAAGATTAGCGGTATAGGTCAAATACTGACTATGAAGAAATGATGCTAGAGTTGTGATATCTTGCATTTCTTAATTCCAACTCTTCTCATTAATAACTACATCGTTTTTTCATGTATGAAGATTAGCGGTATAGGTCAAATACTGACTATGAAGAAATGATGCTAGAGTTGTGATATCTTGCATTTCTTAATTCCAACTCTTCTCATTAATAACTACATCGTTTTTTCATGTATGAAGATTAGCGGTATATTTCAAATGTTTTGACTATGAAGAAATGATGCTAGAGTTGTGATATCTTGTATTTCTTAATTCCAACTCTTCTCATTAATAACTACATCGTTTTTTTTTCATGTATGAAGATTAGCGGTATAGGTCAAATACTGACTATGAAGAAATGATGCTAGAGTTGTGATATATCTTGCATTTCTTAATTCCAACTCTTCTCATTAATAACTACATCGTTTTTTCATGTATGAAGATTAGCGGTATAGGTCAAATACTGACTATGAAGAAATGATGCTAGAGTTGTGATATCTTGTATTTCTTAATTCCAACTCTTCTCATTAATAACTACATCGTTTTTTCATGTATGAAGATTAGCGGTATAGGTCAAATACTGACTATGAAGAAATGATGTTATTGTGATATCTTGTATTTCTTAATTCCAACTCTTCTCATTAATAACTACATCGTTTTTTCATGTATGAAGATTAGCGTATAGGTCAAATACTGACTATGAAGAAATGATGCTAGAGTTGTGATATCTTGCATTTCTGAATTCCAACTCTTCTCATTAATAACTACATCGTTTTTTCATGTATGAAGATTAGCGGTATAGGTCAAATACTGACTATGAAGAAATGATGCTAGAGTTGTGATATCTCATGCATTTCTTAATTCCAACTCTTCTCATTAATAACTACATCGTTTTTTCATGTATGAAGATTAGCGGTATAGGTCAAATACTGACTATGAAGAAAATGGGCATAGAGTTGTGATATCTGCATTTAATTCCAATCCTATTAACAACTACATCGTTTTTTCATGGATGAAGATTAGCGGTATAGGTCAAATACTGACTATGAAGAAATGATGCTAGAGTTGTGATATCTTGCATTTCTTAATTCCAACTCTTCTCATTAATAACTACATCGTTTTTTCATGTATGAAGATTAGCGGTATAGGTCAAATACTGACTATGAAGAAATGATGCTAGAGTTGTGATATCTTGCATTTCTTAATTCCAACTCTTCTCATTAATAACTACATCGTTTTTTCATGGATGAAGATTAGCGGTATAGGTCAAATACTGACTATGAAGAAATGATGCTAGAGTTGTGATATCTTGCATTTCTTAATTCCAACTCTTCATTAATAACTACATCGTTTTTTCATGTATGAAGATTAGCGGTATAGGTCAAATACTGACTATGAAGAAATGATGCTAGAGTTGTGATATCTTGCATTTAATTCCAACTCTTCTCATTAATAACTACATCGTTTTTTCATGGATGAAGATTAGCGGTATAGGTCAACACGACTATGAAGAAATGATGCTAGAGTTGTGATATCTTGCATTTCTTAATTCCAATCCTTCTCATTAATAAAATCACATCGTTTTTTCATGTATGAAGATTAGTGGTATAGGTCAAATACTGACTATGAAGAAATGATGCTAGAGTTGTGATAGTCTTGCATTTCTTAATTCCAACTCTTCTCATTAATAACTACATCGTTTTTTCATGGATAAAGATTAGCGGTATAGGTCAAATACTGACTATGAAGAAATGATGCTAGAGTTGTGATATCTTGCATTTCTTAATTCCAACTCTTCTCATTAATAACTACATCGTTTTTTCATGTATGAAGATTAGCGGTATAGGTCAAATACTGACTATGAAGAAATGATGCTAGAGTTGTGATATCTTGCATTTCTTAACTCCAACTCTTCTCATTAATAACTACATCGTTTTTTCATGGATGAAGATTAGCGGTATAGGTCAAATACTGACTATGAAGAAATGATGCTAGAGTTGTGATATCTTGCATTTCTTAATTCCAACTCTTCTCATTAATAACTACATCGTTTTTTCATGTATGAAGATTAGCGGTATAGGTCAAATACTGACTATGAAGAAATGATGCTAGAGTTGTGATATCTTGTATTTCTTAATTCCAACTCTTCTCATTAATAACTACATCGTTTTTTCATGGATGAAGATTAGCGGTATAGGTCAAATACTGACTATGAAGAAATGATGCTAGAGTTGTGATATCTTGCATTTCTTAATTCCAACTCTTCTCATTAATAACTACATCGTTTTTTCTGTATGTATGAAGATTAGCGGTATAGGTCAAAATACTGACTATGAAGAAATGATGCTAGAGTTGTGATATCTTGCATTTCTTAATTCCAATCCCCTTTCTCATTAATAACTACATCGTTTTTTCATGGATGAAGATTAGCGGTATAGGTCAAATACTGACTGTGAAGAAATGATGCTAGAGTTGTGATATCTTGCATTTCTTAATTCCAACTCTTCTCATTAATAACTACATCGTTTTCATGTATGAAGATTAGCGGTATAGGTCAAATACTGACTATGAAGAAATGATGCTAGAGTTGTGATATCTTGCATTTCTTAATTCCAACTCTTCTCATTAATAACTACATCGTTTTTTCATGTATGAAGATTAGCGGTATAGGTCAAATACTGACCATGAAGAAATGATGCTAGAGTTGTGATATCTTGCATTTCTTAATTCCAACTCTTCTCATTAATAACTACATCGTTTTTTCATGGATGAAGATTAGCGGTATAGGTCAAATACTGACTATGAAGAAATGATGCTAGAGTTGTGATATCTTGCATTTCTTAATTCCAACTCTTCTCATTAATAACTACATCGTTTTTTCATGTATGAAGATTAGCGGTATAGGTCAAATACTGACTATGAAGAAATGATGCTAGAGTTGTGATATCTTGCATTTCTTAATTCCAACTCTTCTCATTAATAACTACATCGTTTTTTCATGGATGAAGATTAGCGGTATAGGTCAAATACTGACTATGAAGAAATGATGCTAGAGTTGTGATATCTTTGCATTTCTTAATTCCAACTCTTCTCATTAATAACTACATCGTTTTTCTCATGTATGAAGATTAGCGGTATAGGTTAAATACTGACTATGAAGAAATGATGCTAGAGTTGTGATATCTTGCATTTCTTAATTCCAACTCTTCTCATTAATAACTACAACGTTTTTGCATGGATGAAGATTAATGTATAGGTCAAATACTGACTATGAAGAAATGATGCTAGAGTTGTGATATCTTGCATTTCTTAATTCCAACTCCTTCTCATTAATAACTACATCGTTTTTTCATGTATGAAGATTAGCGGTATAGGTCAAATACTGACTATGAAGAAATGATGCTAGAGTTGTGATATCTTGCATTTCTTAATTCCAACTCTTCTCATTATAACTACATCGTTTTTTCTTGGATGAAGATTAGCTGCATAGGTCAAATACTGACTATGAAGAAATGATGCTAGAGTTGTGATATCTTGCATTTCTTTAATTCCAACTCTTCTCATTAATAACTACATCGTTTTTTCATGTATGAAGATTAGCGGTATAGGTCAAATACTGACTATGAAGAAATGATGCTAGAGTTGTGATATCTTGCATTTCTTAATTCCAACTCTTCTCATTAATAACTACATCGTTTTTTCATGTATGAAGATTAGCTGTATAGGTCAAATAGTGACTATGAAGAAATGATAGAGTTGTGATATCTTGCATTTCTTTAATTCCAACTTTCTCATTAATAACTACATCGTTTTTTCATGGATGAAGATTAGCGGTATAGGTCAAATACTGACTATGAAGAAATGATGCTAGAGTTGTGATATCTTGCATTTCTTAATTCCAACTCTTCTCATTAATAACTACATCATTTTTTCATGTATGAAGATTAGCGGTATAGGTCAAATACTGACTATGAAGAAATGATGCTAGAGTTGTGATATCTTGCATTTCTTAATTCCAACTCTTCTCATTAATAACTAGTATCGTTTTTTCATGGATGAAGATTAGCTGTATAGGTCAAATACTGACTATGAAGAAATGATGCTAGAGTTGTGATATCTTGCATTTCTTAATTCCAACTCTTCTCATTAATAACTACATCGTTTTTTCATGTATGAAGATTAGCGGTATAGGTTAAATACTGACTATGAAGAAATGATGCTAGAGTTGTGATATCTTGCATTTCTTAATTCCAACTCTTTCATTAATAACTACATCGTTTTTCAAGTGTATGAAGATTAGCGGTATAGGTCAAATACTGACTCATGAAGAAATGATGCTAGAGTTGTGATACTTTGCATTTCTTAATTCCAACTCTTCTCATTAATAACTACATCGTTTTTTCATGTATGAAGATTAGCGGTATAGGTCAAATACTGACTATGAAGAAATGATGCTAGAGTTGTGATATCTGCATTTCATAATTCCAACTCTTCTCATTAATAACTACATCGTTTTTTTCATGTATGAAGATTAGCGGTATAGGTCAAATACTGACTATGAAGAAATGATGCTAGAGTTGTGATATCTTGCATTTCTTAATTCCAACTCTTCTCATTAATAACTACATCGTTTTTCATGTATGAAGATTAGCGGTATAGGTCAAATACTGACTATGAAGAAATGATGCTAGAGTTGTGATATCTTGCATTTCTTAATTCCAACTCTTCTCATTAATAACTACATCGTTTTTTCATGTATGAAGATTAGCGGTATAGGTCAAATACTGACTATGAAGAAATGATGCTAGAGTTGTGGATATCTTGCATTTCTTAATTCCAACCTTCTCATTAATAACTACATCGTTTTTTCATGTATGAAGATTTAAGGTATAGGTCAAATACTGACTATGAAGAAATGGTGCTAGAGTTGGTGATATCTTGCATTTCAATTCCAACTCTTCTCCTCATTAATAACTACATCGTTTTTTTCTTGCGGATGAAGATTAGCGGTATAGGTCAAACATCGACTATGAAGAAATGATGCTAGAGTTGTGATATCTTGCATTTCTTAATTCCAACTTTTCTCTCTATTAATAACTACATCGTTTTTTCATGTATGAAGATTAGCGGTATAGATCAAATACTGACTATGAAGAAATGATGCTAGAGTTGTGATATCTTGCATTTCTTAATTCCAACTCTTCTCATTAATAACTACATCGTTTTTTCATGTATGAAGATTAGCGGTATAGGTCAAATACTGACTATGAAGAAATGATGCTAGAGTTGTGATATCTTGCATTTTTTTAATTCCAACTCTTCTCATTAATAACTACATCGTTTTTTCATGTATGAAGTTTAACGGTATAGGTCAAATACTGACTATGAAGAAATGCTGCTAGAGTTGTGATATCTTGTATTTTTAATTCCAACTCTTCTCATTAATAACTACATCGTTTTTCTCATGGATGAAGATTAGCGATAGTGGTCAAATACTGACTATGAAGAAATGAGTGCTAGAGTTGTGATATCTTGCATTTCTTAATTCCAACTCTTCATTAATAACTACATCGTTTTTTCATGTATGAAGATTAGCGGTATAGGTCAAATACTGACTATGAAGAAATGATGCTAGAGTTGTGATATCTTGCATTTCTTAATTCCAACTCTTCTCATTAATAACTACATCGTTTTTTCATGTATGAAGATTAAAGTGGCATAGGTCAAATACTGACTATGAAGAAATGATGCTAGAGTTGTGATATCTTGCATTTCTTAATTCCAACTCTTCTCATTAATAACTACATCGTTTTTTCATGTATGAAGATTAGCGGTATAGGTCAAATACTGACTATGAAGAAATGATGCATAGAGTTGTGATATCTTGCATTTCTTTAATTCCAACTCTTCTCATTAATAACTACACGTTTTTTCATGTATGAAGATTAGCGGTATAGGTCAAATACTGACTATGAAGAAATGATGCTAGAGTTGTGATATTCCTGTATTTCTTAATTCCAACTCTTCTCATTAATAACTACATCGTTTTTTCATGTATGAAGATTAGCGGTATAGGTCAAATACTGACTATGAAGAAATGATGCTAGAGTTGTGACACTTGTATTTCTTAATTCCAACTCTTCTCATTAATAACTACATCGTTTTTTCATGTATGAAGATTAGCGGTATAGGTCAAATACTGACTATGAAGAAATGATGCTAGAGTTGTGATATCTTGCATTTCTTAATTCCAACTCTTCTCATTAATAACTACATCGTTTTTTCAAGCAAGGAAGATTAGCGGTATAGGTCAAATACTGACTATGAAGAAATGATGCTAGAGTTGTGATATCTTGCATTTCTTAATTCCAACTCTTCTCATTAATAACTACATCGTTTTTTCATGGATGAAGATTAGCGGTATAGGTCAAATACTGACTATGAAGAAATGATGCTAGAGTTGTGATATCTGCATTTTTAATTCCAATCCCCCTCTTCTCATTAATAACTACATCGTTTTTTCATGGATGAAGATTAGCGGTATAGGTCAAATACTGACTATGAAGAAATGATGCTAGAGTTGTGATATTTTGCATTTCTTAATTCCAACTCTTCTCATTAATAACTACATCGTTTTTTCATGTATGAAGATTAGCGGTATAGGTTAAATACTGACTATGAAGAAATGATGCTAGAGTTGTGATATCTTTGACTCTTAATTCCAACTCTTCTCATTAATAACTACATCGTTTTCATGTATGAAGATTAGCGGTATAGGTCAAATACTGACTATGAAGAAATGATGCTAGAGTTGTGATATCTTGCATTTCTTAATTCCAACTCTTCTCATTAATAACTACATCGTTTTTCATGTATCAGAAGATTAGCGGTATATGTCAAATACTGACTATGAAGAAATGATGCTAGAGTTGTGATATCTTGCATTTCTTAATTCCAACTCTTCTCATTAATAACTACATCGTTTTTCATGGATGAAGATTAGCGGTATAGGTCAAATACTGACTATGAAGAAATGATGCTAGAGTTGTGATATGCGACTCTTAATTCCAACTCTTCTCATTAATAACTACATCGTTTTTTCATGTATGAAGATTAGCGGTATAGGTCAAATACTGACTATGAAGAAATGATGCTAGAGTTGTGATATGTGCATTTCTTAATTCCATCTTCTCTCATTTAATAACTACATCGTTTTTTCATGTATGAAGATTAGCGGTATAGGTCAAATACTGACTATGAAGAAATGGTGCTAGAGTTGTGATATCTTGCATTTCTTAATTCCAACTCTTCTCATTAATAACTACATCGTTTTCATGGATGAAGATTAGCGGTATAGGTCAAATACTGACTATGAAGAAATGATGCTAGAGTTGTGATATCTTGCATTTCTTAATTCCAACTCTTCTCATTAATAACTACATCGTTTTCATGTATGAAGATTAGCGGTATAGGTCAAATACTGACTATGAAGAAATGATGCTAGAGTTGTGATATATTTGCATTTCTTAATTCCAACTCTTCTCATTAATAACTACATCGTTTTCATGTATGAAGATTAGCGGTATAGGTCAAATACTGACTATGAAGAAATGATGCTAGAGTTGTGATATCTTGCATTTTCTTAATTCCAACTCTTCTCATTAATAACTTCTACATCGTTTTCATGTATGAGAAGTTTAGCGGTATAGGTCAAATACTGACTATGAAAGAAATGATGCTAGAGTTGTGATATCTTGCATTTTCTTAATTCCAACTCTTCTCATTAATAACTACATCGTTTTTTCATGGATGAAGATTAGCGGTATAGGTCAAATACTGACTATGAAGAAATGATGCTAGAGTTGTGATATCTTGCATTTCTTAATTCCAACTCTTCTCATTAATAACTACATCGTTTTTTCATGTATGAAGATTAGCGGTATAGGTCAAATACTGACTATGAAGAAATGATGCTAGAGTTGTGATATCTTGCATTTCTTAATTCCAACTCTTCTCATTAATAACTACATCGTTTTCATGTATGAAGATTAGCGGTATAGGTCAAATACTGACTATGAAGAAATGATGCTAGAGTTGTGATATCTTGCATTTCTTAATTCCAACTCTTCTCATTAATAACTACATCGTTTTCATGTATGAAGATTAGCGGTATAGGTCAAATACTGACTATGAAGAAATGATGCTAGAGTTGTGATATCTTGCATTTCTTAATTCCAGCTCTTCTCATTAATAACTACATCGTTTTCATGTATGAAGATTAGCGGTATAGGTCAAATACTGACTATGAAGAAATGATGCTAGAGTTGTGATATCTTGCATTTCTTAATTCCAACTCTTCTCATTAATAACTACATCGTTTTTTCATGGATGAAGATTAGCGGTATAGGTCAAATACTGACTATGAAGAAATGATGCTAGAGTTGTGATATCTTGCATTTCTTAATTCCAACTCTTCTCATTAATAACTACATCGTTTTTTCATGTATGAAGATTAGCGGTATAGGTCAAATACTGACTATGAAGAAATTATGCTAGAGTTGTGATATCTTGCATTTCTTAATTCCAACTCTTCTCATTAATAACTCTACATCGTTTTCATGGATGAAGATTAGCGGTATAGGTCAAATACTGACTATGAAGAAATGATGCTAGAGTTGTGATATCTTGCATTTCTTAATTCCAACTCTTCTCATTAATAACTACATCGTTTTTTCATGTATGAAGATTAGCGGTATAGGTTAAATACTGACTATGAAGAAATGATGCTAGAGTTGTGATATCTTGCATTTCTTAATTCCAACTCTTCTCATTAATAACTACATCGTTTTTTCATGGATGAAGATTAGCGGTATAGGTCAAATACTGACTATGAAGAAATGATGCTAGAGTTGTGATATCTTGCATTTCTTAATTCCAACTCTTCTCATTAATAACTACATCGTTTTTTCATGTATGAAGATTAGCGGTATAGGTCAAATACTGACTATGAAGAAATTATGCTAGAGTTGTGATATCTTGCATTTCTTAATTCCAACTCTTCTCATTAATAACTACATCGTTTTTTCATGTATGAAGATTAGCGGTATAGGTCAAATACTGACTATGAAGAAATGATGCTAGAGTTGTGATATCTTGCATTTCTTAATTCCAACTCTTCTCATTAATAACTACATCGTTTTTTCATGTATGAAGATTAGCGGTATAGGTCAAATACTGACTATGAAGAAATGATGCTAGAGTTGTGATATCTTGCATTTCTTAATTCCAACTCTTCTCATTAATAACTACATCGTTTTTTCATGGATGAAGATTAGCGGTATAGGTCAAATACTGACTATGAAGAAATGATGCTAGAGTTGTGATATCTTGCATTTCTTAATTCCAACTCTTCTCATTAATAACTACATCGTTTTTTCATGTATGAAGATTAGCGGTATAGGTCAAATACTGACTATGAAGAAATGATGCTAGAGTTGTGATATCTTGCATTTCTTAATTCCAACTCTTCTCATTAATAACTACATCGTTTTTTAATGGATGAAGATTAGCGGTATAGGTCAAATACTGACTATGAAGAAATGATGCTAGAGTTGTGATATCTTGCATTTCTTAATTCCAACTCTTCTCATTAATAACTACATCGTTTTTTCATGTATGAAGATTAGCGGTATAGGTCAAATACTGACTACGAAGAAATGATGCTAGAGTTGTGATATCTTGCATTTCTTAATTCCAACTCTTCTCATTAATAACTACATCGTTTTTTCATGTATGAAGATTAGCGGTATAGGTCAAATACTGACTATGAAGAAATGATGCTAGAGTTGTGATATCTTGCATTTCTTAATTCCAACTCTTCTCATTAATAACTACATCGTTTTTTCATGTATGAAGATTAGCGGTATAGGTCAAATACTGACTATGAAGAAATGATGCTAGAGTTGTGATATCTTGCATTTCTTAATTCCAACTCTTCTCATTAATAACTACATCGTTTTTTCATGTATGAAGATTAGCGGTATAGGTCAAATATTGACTATGAAGAAATGATGCTAGAGTTGTGATATCTTGCATTTCTTAATTCCAACTCTCTTCATTAATAACTACATCGTTTTTCTCATTGATGAAGATTAGCAGTATAGGTCAAATACTGACTATGAAGAAATGATGCTAGAGTTGTGATATCTTGCATTTCTTAATTCTAACTCTTCTCATTAATAACTACATCGTTTTTTCAAGGATGAAGATTAGCGGTATAGTCAAATACTGACTATGAAGAAATGATGCTAGAAATGTATATATCTTGCATTTCTTAATTCCAACTCTTCTCATTATTAAATCACCGTTTTTTCATGTATGAAGATTAGCGGTATAGGTCAAATACTGACTATGAAGAAATGATGCTAGAGTTGTGATATCTTGCATTTCTTAATTCCAACTCTTCTCATTAATAACTACATCGTTTTTTCATGTATGGGAAGATTAGCTGCATAGGTCAAATACTGACTATGAAGAAATTACTAGAGTTGCGATATCTTGTATTTCTTAATTCCAACTCTTCTCATTAATAACTACATCGTTTTTTCATGTATGAAGATTAGCGGTATAGGTCAAATACTGACTATGAAGAAAACATGCTAGAGTTGTGATATCTTGCATTTCTTAATTCCAATCCTTTCTCATTAATAATTACATCGTTTTTTTCATGTATGAAGATTACGGTATAGGTCAAATACTGACTATGAAGAAATGATGCTAGAGTTGTGATATCTTGCATTTCTTAATTCCAACTCTTCTCATTAATAACTACATCGTTTTTTCATGTATGAAGATTAGCGGTATAGGTCAAAATACTGACTATGAAGAAAACAGTTGCCAGAGTTGTGATATCTTGCATTTCTTAATTCCAACTCTTCTCATTAATAACTACAATGTTTTTTCATGTATGAAGATTAGCGGTATAGGTCAAATACTGACTATGAAGAAATGATGCTAGAGTTGTGATATCTTGCATTTCTTAATTCCAACTATTCTCATTAATAACTACATCGTTTTTTCCGCGGATGAAGATTAGCGGTATAGGTCAAATACCGAATGAAGAAATGATGCTAGAGTTGTGATATCTTGCATTTCTCTAATTCCAACTCTTCATTAATAACTACATCGTTTTTTCATGTATGAAGATTAGCGGTATAGGTCAAAATACTGACTATGAAGAAATGATGCTAGAGTTGTGATATCTTGCATTTCTAATTCCAACTTTCTCATTAATAACTACATCGTTTTTTCATGTATGAAGATTAGCGGTATAGGTC
Organism: Ascarosepion bandense; assembly: GCA_037127315.1. NCBI lineage: Eukaryota > Metazoa > Mollusca > Cephalopoda > Sepiida > Sepiidae > Ascarosepion > Ascarosepion bandense. The sequence continues at coordinate 130,915 of JBBBDQ010029808.1, read as the reverse complement.
AATACTGACTATGAAGAAATGATGCTAGAGTTGTGATATCTTGCATTTCTTAATTCCAACTATTCTCATTAATAACTACATCGTTTTTTCATGGATGAAGATTAGCGGTATAGGTCAAATACTGAATATGAAGAAATGATGCTAGAGTTGTGATATCTTGCATTTCTTAATTCCAACTTCTTCTCATTAATAACTACATCGTTTTTTCATGTATGAAGATTAGCGGTATAGGTCAAATACTGACTATGAAGAAATGATGCTAGAGTTGTGATATCTTGCATTTAATTCCAACCTCTTCTCATTAATAACTACATCGTTTTTTCATGTATGAAGATTAGCGGTATAGGTCAAATACTGACTATGAAGAAATGATGCTAGAGTTGTGATGTCTACTTTGTTCAACTTTCTCATTAATAACTACATCGTTTTTTCATGGATGAAGATTAGCGGTATAGGTCAAACACTAGACTATGAAGAAAATGATGCTAGAGTTGTGATATCTTGCATTTCTTAATTCCAACTCTTCTCATTAATAACTACATCAGTTTTTTCATGGATGAAGATTAGCGGTATAGGTCAAATACTGACTAGAAGAAAATGATGCTAGAGTTGTGATATCTTGTATTTCTTAATTCCAACTCTTCTCATTAATAACTACATCGTTTTTTCATGTATGAAGATTAGCGGTATAGGTCAAATACTGACTATGAAGAAATGATGCTAGAGTTGTGATATCTTGCATTTCTTAATTCCAACTCTTCTCATTAATAACTACATCGTTTTTTCATGGATGAAGATTAGCGGTATAGGTCAAATACTGACTATGAAGAAAATGACGTTAGAGTTGTGATATCTTGCATTTCTTAATTCCAACTCTTCTCATTAATAACTACATCGTTTCTTTTTTCATGGATGAAGATTAGCGGGTATAGGTCAAATACTGACTATGAAGAAATGATGCTAGAGTTGTGAGGAGTCTTGCATTTCTTAATTCCAACTCTCTTCTCATTAATAACTACATCGTTTTTTCTGTATGAAGATTAGCGGTATAGGTCAAATACTGACTATGAAGAAATGATGCTAGAGTTGTGAATTTATGTTTCCGTTAGTTACAACTAATCATATTAATAACTGCATTGATCTTTTCATGTACTTATATTGTTTGTAAATTTCATTAGATAATTATGAAGGAATCACGTTTGAGATGTGATATATTGCATCTGTTAATTTTCACTCATCTTATCAATAACTGGATTGTTTCTTTCTTGGAACGATGTTAGGCTAAAAAGTCTATAAACTGACTATTAATGTCTCTGCTCAATTCTGTGAGATCTTACATTAATTTCAACAGTTCTAATTAATATATTTATTTTATTTCTTTGCAGATATTATTCGTTGTGTGGGTAAAAAATTCACCTTAACATAAAATATGATATCATCATTGTAGCAATATATGTTCTAACGCAAGTGTTTTTTAATGTTGGGAAAATATGAAAATCTCAAAGTAATAGGTTAATCATTACTGGAAAATTTCCTCAAAGATGAAAGAAAATCTTGAAGATGAAGGAAAAACACGAAGAAACAGAAACGTTGTTCTACAGAAAAATGTAGACGGAATACATTGGCAACAACTAGGTTTTGGAAAGGATTCAAACGAAATGGAAACATACGCTTAACATTAAAAGAGAAAGCTGAGTTTTCTAATATATATAATGAGGAATTAAGGGTTAGAGAATCTGATACTCACAGAAGAGACAGCGGGAATGAGAGACAGGGGTAAGTCACACATACTAGATGAGCTAGAGAAAATGTATAGCAGAGCAACGTTTGGCATGGGTAAAAAAAGAAAGTGATTTAAGGGCCCCGTGGGGTAGAGAGATGTGGAAGCCGTGATTTATTAAATCTTGAACGAACAGGACACATAGAAGAATCAAGAAGTTCAAAACCATTGTCATGAACTGCAACCATTAAAACCAAGGATTTGAAACAAGACAATTTTTACTTGTTTACTCAGCCTTTTGATTTTGATAAGCCTTCGTAACAGTCTCAACAACTTAGCATTGTAATCCTATGTGAAAGTGTAACAGTTTTGAAAATAGTCATTAAACAATGCATTTCGCATCCTAAATACCTGAGGCCATCAACTTCTCTGAAGATGGAAAGTATTTAACATTCTTTGAAGCAGGTGAGGAGAGTTATTTTCATTGCATCGAAGGTCTGGTTGTCTCTAGCTCATATGACGAAATTAAAATTATCTTGGGTAAGAAGGCATTTCAGATAACCACCGGAATCTTTCGTAAACAAAACAGAAATCTCTGTCATGCCAAATTCATTGTGGAATCTACCTCAACTCTCTTGCGAGATATGCTAATTGCATTGTGTATTTGAGTTATAACCAATCATCTGCCATCGATCACAATTTAGTGAACACGATCAATGTTTTCCTTGGTGATAAAAGATACAAGACCTGGGTCATATGCAATAATGTTCCGTCGCATCCGAAATTCAGCTGTCAAATTATGAACTGTTGATGAATATGAAACACCCTCGACTAATGTCGCAGTGATATCAACATGAATGTCATTATGGGTTAAAGCTTTTTTTTCCTAAATATTTGTGAAGTCTTATTTGAAAAATCAAATGTTAATTTACATGAAAAGAAACGGAGCAGTTATTAATAAGAAGAATTGAAATGAATAGGTGCATGATTTTACAGCATGAGTATAAATGTTTCGGGGTCAGGGTATGACAATTTAAGCCTATCCGTGTACCTGGAAACAAACACTACAGTTATTGAAAAAAAGAGATTAAATGAAGGCATACCATATTGCATAGCTTTAGCATCCATTTTACATAGTCAGCTAAGAAGGTTTTCACTGCACTCTGGTATATAGAATAGAAAACAATTCAGTTATCAATAAAAACACTAGAAATTAATGCCAGCAAATTTCACTTCTTTATAGTCAGCCTATAACTTTACCAGCCCGTCATCGGGCCTGTAAAAAAAAACAATTCTGTTATCAATAAGAACACTTGAAATTAATGCCAATAAATTTCACTTCTTTATAGTCAGCCTATGACTTTACCAGCCCGTCATCGGGCCTGTAAAAAAAAAACAATTCAGTTATCAATAAGAACACTTGAAATTAATGCCAACAAATTTCACTTCTTTATAGTCAGCCTATAACTTTCCCAGCCCGTCATCGGGCCTGTAAAAAAAAACAATTCAGTTATCAATAAGAACACTTGAAATTAATGCCAACAAATTTCACTTCTTTATAGTCAGCCTATAACTTTACCAGCCCGTCATCGGGCCTGTAAAAAAAACAATTCAGTTATCAATAAGAACACTTGAAATTAATGCCAACAAATTTCACTTCTTTATAGTCAGCCTATAACTTTCCCAGCCCGTCATCGGACCTGTAAAAAAAACAAAACAATTCAGTTATCAATAAGAACACTTGAAATTAATGCCAACAAATTTCACTTCTTTATAGTCAGCCTATAACTTTCCCAGCCCGTCATCGGGCCTGTAAAAAAAAACAATTCAGTTATCAATAAGAACACTTGAAATTAATGCCAACAAATTTCACTTCTTTATAGTCAGCCTATAACTTTACCAGCCCGTCATCGGGCCTGTAAAAAAAACAATTCAGTTATCAATAAGAACACTTGAAATTAATGCCAACAAATTTCACTTCTTTATAGTCAGCCTATAACTTTACCAGCCCGTCATCGGGCCTGTAAAAAAAACAATTCAGTTATCAATAAGAACACTTGAAATTAATGCCAACAAATTTCACTTCTTTATAGTCAGCCTATAACTTTCCCAGCCCGTCATCGGACCTGTAAAAAAAATAATCAATTCAGTTATCAATAAGAACACTTGAAATTAATACCTGCAAATATCACAGCACTAGCGCCACTTCTACATAGTCGGCCTATCAATTTTCCATTCCGCCATCAAAAACAATTCTGTTATTAATGAATGCAGCTGAAATTAATGCATGCAAAAATTACCAGCTATATCCACACTTCTTCCTTGTAATACAATGATTTTTTCAGAGAAGAAACAGCGATTTATTTATTAATAAGTAAAGTTGGAATCTATGCGTTCAATATTTCACAGATCGAGCATCATTCCTTCGTAATCAGCCTATGAGGTTTTCTGCTCAAACTCTAGACGCAACTCGTTGTAACATCTTCTAAATAGACAACTACAATAGGTGTAGATGTTACACTTATATTCCGTTCACTTTCAGGTCTTTGCGGATCATGGAGCTGTACAGCTTCCTATATTTTGTATGTGCAGGCAAAATTTGTTCATATTATATAACTCAAAGTAACTCGTGGACAGACAAATTCATTATATAGCTTACACAATGTTTTTGCAGGTATTCTTACATTTCATATGTCATGTGAATTTCAGATTCATTTACCCCATTTTATAGCACAATATATTTTTACCCTGTACAAGACCCAAATTCCACTAGTTATAGACGGTTATAATGCAATAGATATGAGGCACAGTTTATGGGAAACATGGAGATCATAACAATTAACACTAGAACTGAGTAAATTGAAATTGCAGTGGTTGAGAAAACATTGTCTTGGTTGTCGAAATACAATGTTCGAACAATGAAACTATTCTGTAAAATTTACAATGAGAGTGATTCGTTACGATGAGAGTAATATGGCGGTTGTTAACCGTGACGGATTAGTGCGACTAATAAATATAGTTCATCTGGACACTTTGCATACGACATGTATAAAACTGCAATAAGTCTGCGATATTTCGCCTGCGCGAAAGGAATTGTGTGATGGAAAAAACATCACTTGAGAAAAGCGCAAAAGATATGTTTTAAGCTATATAACAACCGGAAAGTGAAAACTGCCTGTCTATATCAGTGATACTCTTTTTTCTCCTCGTTCTGGCTCGTGTAGAGATAGAAGATAACAGGAGGAGACGCATACTTACAGCACAGAAATAGCAAATCAAATTATATTGTATATAATTATGTATAAAGTGTGACAACTGAATTTTCTAGCATAAACTTTAAATCATCCCGAAAAAAATGACTATATATGGGGCAGCCGGTTACTGAAATAGCATATTTTTAGAATTTTAAAATATTACTTGTCACCCACTACTTTTATGTAAAAACAGAAGATGACAAGAACTCGCACTATAGGTCCTGGGTATGACGGTAAACTGCATCCAGCAGCAAGGCCTCTGATTGAGAGGTTGTGAGGAGCAGGGGACCAGGTTGCTGTTGTTCCAAGATCCACCTTGACCCAGAGTGGTAGCGCATGTTAGGGCCCCAGCTATTGGCAAATAGTTAACTCCCAAACATTATAAAAGTATGAAAATAGACTTTTATAGAAATATACACATGAAAATAGACGTTTATAGAAAATATACATTTTTGAAAGAGAAATTACTAAAAATACATTTTTGAATGTAAAATATTACTATAACACATTTTAAAAAGAAAAGATAGCAGCAATACATTTTTAACATAAAGCTAGAAGAAATATTTATTTTTCTAAAAGTAAAAAAAGTAAAATAAAGTTTTTTCATCAAAATTTGACTAAATCAACCTTATCACAATGACCAAACATTAAAACCCTACCTTTTTGGCATTAAATAACCCACAGAGGTTGATATGCTATTAAACAAAACTCAAACCCAATTCGAACTATATTCGAGTATAATCAGTTCGTCATTTTTTTTTCTTGTTTTCTTTCCTCCTTGCTCTCTTGTTCCGTCTATTGTATTCCCACCAGAATTATGTCTTTTTATGCGTCTCCCTTTCGGCTGTAGAGAAATTGTTCAGCATTCATTATTCATTGTAGCAATCTCGTCTTTGTTTGTAAAGGATATTTCCTATTTATTAATGCGTGCTTAGTTTTAGAAAGTTATCTTTCGATGCTTCCGTGCGCTTTTTGATTTTTTCATTATTACTCGCCTGCTATAAAATTACCCAGATTCTTGACTAGTCGTCATTTTACAAAAGATAATACATTTCATTTATTCCTATTAGATTTCAAAGACTACTTATGGCAATATTATTTTAGAAATTGCATCTGCTTTTACGCGCAGTATATAAATTTCGGCGTAAATTGAAACCGTCTAAGTAATTAGTAATACAACAACGCCTTCCTAGAATGAAGAAAGCAAATTCTCGAGAATCCAAAATTAAGCTAATTTTAAATACACGTTACTCAAACAGTTGGATGTTTAGCGTTATAGATTGATAAATAGGGACCGCGATATTATATCTGAAATGAGGTGCCGCTGCAAAGAAATTCCGCATGCAAAATAACCTATCTAAAAATATAGAAACAAAATTACACCGCACAGATTAATACTGCATTGATAACATTACTCAACAAAACGTAAGGTTCCGAAAAAATAGCCGATCTTAACTAGTATAGAGGCACTAAAAAAGATTATATCCACTATTGGCTCTATATTTCAAGATATAGTAATAGTGGGATAAGAACATTTCTTGAAAATTGTTTCCCTTGACATATTAAAATACTAGCAGTATAGCCCGGCGTTGCTCGGGTGTAATGAAAGCTTTAAAACTAATCCATGGTCCTGGAGCTCAGATTCTTTGGACGTTGGCACGAAAGACTAAAAAGCAATAGTTGTTTCCAGTTAAAGCGAAACCGTAGACTGAAAGAAAAATAAATGGATGTAAGTCAAATTTTGAATTCCTGGTATCGATATCAAATAAGTTTATTTCGTCGTAAACTGAAATTTGAATACTAAATAAGTCCTCTGAGTAAATGGAATCATGGCTGAGACTAAGAACTACAATTATACCTATTTAGAGCCAAACTCGAAGCAAAAAGTAAAATAAAAGGGCTGAAAAAAATAGAGATATACAGGCACATAAACAGACACACAAACACACATCTTGCCTTTTATGTATATATATATATATATATATATATATATATTATCGATTTTCTGCACTATTGTAAGAACTGCCAGCTTGAAACTTCTGAATATCATTTCTTATGTCTTTGTCTATGAGTGCATCAAATTTGATTAAGATCGGACCATTCCTCCTATAACCCGATTTTTTCGATTATCGATATTTATCGGGGGTACCTCGATACAAAAACTAGCTAAGAACACTCGCAGAAGCTTGTAGTAAAACTGTGTAAATTTTCAAGAAAATCGTTTCAACCGTTTCGGGGTCTATATGTAACCGACACACACACACAGACACGCACACACACACACACACACACACACACACACACACACACACACACACACACAGACAAAATTCCATTTATAAATAAGTTTATATATACACTCAGGTTTTCCCAGATTAAACGGATTTGTGAAAAATACAACGTAAATATCTGAACAGAGGCGATCACATATGCTATACTTATTGGAATGTGCCTTTTGCATCTCAAAAACTAAATATGACTTCTTTTGTTAGAAAATCTTACCAACTGGATTCAACATTGGTAACCAAGACAAGAAATTGGAACCCCACATATGCTGTAATAACTCTACAACAAATACTAATCACTAGTAAACTATAAAGAAAAAAAATCTATGTTTTTTGCAGTTACATGATTTGAAGAGAGCCAACTGCTCACGCCACTGATTGCTGGTTCTTAGGGTTTCCCCCAAACAGTTAAATCTGAGAGTTTTAAACATTCAACTTAATATAACTAAGATTACTGAATAAAATCCATCTATGAAGAACACCTCATCACTGAAAGTGACTTAAAGGACATAGTCACATATTTTGAAATTCTTTAGAGTAAATCAGAATTGATTGGCAGCGGTTGACAGCAGTGGCATCTATTGGCTAGAGATGTATATATTTCTCATTTACGTTAATCTCACAAGAAGTCTCATTCTTTCTTGTAAAAGAGGATTTAGTCTATTCCAATAATCCAACTGTTTTTGGAAACGTTAACATCAGTTTCAATTCAGAGGAATACGGATGGTTTATTGATTCCTCGAAATATGACTCAACCTTTCTTCTAAACCAATGATAATGTTTTTCCTTTAATTCCAGTTCGTCATGTAGTCTATCTGAAAGAAACCTATGATAATATGAAACAAGTAGAGATAAACCAAATGTTGCTGTTTTCTCTCTGAAGTTCTCATTACATAAAAAGAGTCTGACAACTATGACAATCTTTGGAAAAAAAATTTTCAGCTGAATCAAATAAAATATTCTTGCAACCTAATCACAAGAACTTTGGTCTTACAAAACATTTCGTGAAACCTATGGAAAAAACAAAGAACGGATTTAAATATGTGCAGAATATATTTCGCAGGGTAAGTGAAGCGAAGATAATGGATTAAATTACTTTTTTTCCCTAGAATGGTAGAATTCTTTTGGATGGAATTATTACAGAACACTAAAACATAAGAAAAAAAAAACTGCGCAGAAAGCTTCAAAGTATGTTACAGGGAATATGTTTGCATGCCTTCAGAAGGTTTTCTACCAATTCCCTATAATTGTAGAGAACTGGTAGAAAACCATTAGATCGCATGCAAATCTACACGCTGTAACCTGTCTTTGAAGATCCATTTCTTAAATTCGCATCTTGTTTCCCTCGCCCTCCAAAATGTGTTGCTTTTAGTGACGATTACGGGAAATTATTTTATCAACATTTGCAGAGATCGGGAAATCCAAACAGGTGGATATAATAAATGCTGATTATCCTTCTCGATTTACAAAAAGAAATACTGAGATGCGACGTTTAATTACTGTATAACTGCGCCTATAGTCAATGCATATACATCGGCATCTTGATATGTTTATATATTGCTCTGGTCAGATACATGAAACATCAAAACAGATTTTGCAAAGTGACATTATTTTTCTTATAGACACTCATGTGTATGATATAATTGAGTAAATATCTCTACATCTAGAACCTATCATCTAATTTGGATAGCATTTTCGAATTCAATATCCATATATGGATATGATATGGCCCAGTTAATTTATAAGGTCGCATTGTGAAGGATTTTCAGCCAATGTAATAATAACACTTTAAAATTCAACTTCATCATTCCATAACAATATTAGATAAAATAAAGCAATTTTTGCATGTGCTGCATAATTATGAATAGAGTAATATTTTAAAATATGTACGGAAAATAATTGTCTTATTTTACATTTTATAATGTTTTATCTTACTTTGCAGATGATTAAATATATATGCTCTGTAAAAATTAGATTAGATTAAACCAACATTAGACGGAGTATGTTCTATGAATTCAAAAATAACTCTCAGCAATAGAAACATACATTGAAATAGTTTTAATTGTCCAGACATGTCAACAAGAGTTTGGCTATATCAGATCAAGAAATATTACTATTAAAGATGCTTTTACGATGAAGAAGATAGTGTTTTGTCAATATTTAATGGAAGTATCATCTGAACCAGTAAGGAAGAAGTTGATTCATATTGATGCCCTTAAGACAAGTTTAAATCTATCTCTTCTACTTTACTGTGAGTTAAATAGCAGATTTAAATGTGAGATTTAGCTTTAGGTGTAATCTAGTCTTGGAGATGGAATGTTATGAATCAAAACGCCTGGAGAAAGAAACAGAAAACAATTACAAATATATTTTCCAAGGAAACATATCAATTCCCAGATTGTATGGAAGTGGAAAATGTTGCTGGGCTTGATCTCTTCATTTTGAATCGACATGATATGGAAGGTTTCACTGAAATATCTTAAATATTGTTTCTATTAATCTTGTCATATCGTCGATTTAATATCGACTTTCATAAAAAAAATAATTTACAAAATTGGTTTAAATGAGACAAAAATAACTGAATAACTTGATAAATAGAAAAAAAAGAATAAGAGAATATAGACTGAAACTAAACACAGAATAAGTCAGATTAATGGTGAATAGCACAAAGTACAACAGTGAGAGCAAACCACGGAAAATGTATCCAAATTAAAATACTTGGTTTAATATATTACTTTCAACGGCGGAAGAAATGAGTGTTACATTTGGCCGTAGGTAAACGAAATTGACGGCAAGGATTAAATTGACAGGTACATCTGACCGCAGGTAAGGTGAACAAAAGGATGAGTTTAGAAAATACATCTGCCCTAGGTAAAATCATCAAAAAACAGGTGTGATTGACAGATATATACGACTGTAGAAGATGTCAACAAAGTGCAACAGAAATATTATTGCGTAGGAGTTGTAAGACTATATAAATATCTAAAATTTTTGGCTGAAGAGACACAAACTGGCTAAAGACTCCCGACGGCTACTTTGTAAGCGAGATCTCTCTTCGGTTGCCCTCCTGCTCCACAAAAGCATCACCGACAATTAATAAAAATATAAGATTATATATATATATATATATATATATATATATATATATATATATATATACCTCTTCCTCGTTGTGTATTTAGATCTAGCGGCAGAATATAACACTTGAGAACAATTCCATCAAAAATTACACGTGAAACGTATAAGCTAACACCAGGTTCAGCAGGGCCTGAGCAGCGATTGCTAGATTTGATGATAGACGGAAGAAGAAATCAGCATCAAGACTAAGGTCAAAGTTCACAAATGCTGGTCGTCTAAATTGTCTTCAACAGGTGTGAGACTTGGACACGCTTAGTTGGGACAGTAAAAAATAGCTAGTAGTTTAAGAAGAAATATCTGCATATATCTTACTGGGAGCACAAAACCAACGAGGAAGAAAGATTGAAAATATCGTGGGCCGACGGAAATCTGTCCACGGCATTACGCAGACGGGAAAGGTAACTCAATGTCTGGTCAGACAAGATCAAAGGGTGGACGGACATACAAACGGTAGAACTTCTTTTTGTTTAATGTACGAAGGGGCGGAAAGCAAAAATTTCCAACCCATCCGTTGGGGTACTGTACCTCACATTTTGTTTTTAGATATGTCCTATTTTAGGAACATTTTGAGGCTACCCGTGCGAAGCAGGAGGACACCATGTCTTATTCTAGGGCCTGTTATCTTTGACGTAACAAGTTTTCCTAGTATATCGGCAACCGTTAACATAGTTGTACCATAAAAATTATATAATAACGATCCGAGAATATATTATTGCCTAACGTGATACACGCTTCGGGCGAGACAGAACATTTTTCCGTGTAGGTTTCTATTACTACATGCGGAAGACCGGTTATCAACCAAGGCTATAGAACCCCATCTCTACTGCTATGCAACCCTTAGTTGGAGGGAGAAAACGTGGTTTAATTCTTTTCACAAAGGTATTTCTGCCTAATGCAACGAATTTGACTGAAGTATCGGATGAATTGAAAATGCTAGCTAAAAAGCATCTGCTCTAGGATAACCAAAATGGGTAAAAGTGATATATTGTGAGGAAAAATGAATTGTAACGGAAGAATTCGTATCCAATGTTGGAGTAGATAGACTGAACTATCGCCCGGTTCACACTCCACCCACGTCTATTGAACAGGTGAAGAGGCTCATCCATTGTTCCCTGTTTAGGATGTGGTTTCCGGCTTACTCTTTTCCAATCTTTTCACTTTTCTTTTCAATTGGAGTAGATAGACTGAACTATCGCCCGGTTCACACTCCACCCACGTCTATTGAACAGGTGTAGAGGCTCATCCCTTGTTCCCTGTTTAGGATGTGGTTTCCGGCTTACTCTTTCTTTTCAATTGGAGTAGATAGACTAAACTATCGCCCGGTTCAAACTCCGCCCTCATCTATTGAACAGGTGTAGAGGCTCATCTCTTGTTCCCTGTTTAGAACGTGATTTCCGGCTTTCTCTTTTCCAATCTACTCACTCTTACGTAACCCCCTGCACACCAGTGGCCTTACCGCCTTGCTCGGGGTGATATGATTAAAAAAAAAAATGACCGCTTGTAGAAGCAGGCAGTCAGTTAAACGCGATAAGGGACACACGATTGACCAATCGTGCGATTTATTTCATAACTGATTTTTTCTTCTATGTGGCATGACCTTTCAGAGTGTAGGCGTTCATGACCCTCCACATCTCTCTATCTATTATTCTTCTGTTATTCCCCATCAACCATCGATCTACCATCCATCTGCTCAAATCCATCAAGTATGGCACGCATTGCTTTCCCTTGGCTCTCCTTCCATCTATCTGTTCCGTGTGCATCAGATTCTTCAAGCCCTCCTTTCTCACTAAACTTCCCAGATACTGCAGCTCTCTTTTTCAGATGTTAGTTATCAGTTCTCTTTTCATGTCCATCCTCCCCAAAACCTCGACGTTGCTCACTTATTCTAGTTATCCTCAGCATCATCTGTAGAATAAGATTTCGGTTGCTTCAAGTTTTTCGTTCATCTTTATTGCTATTCTCCATCATTCGCGGATATATTCAAGGGCAGGTACAACATACCAATCGAATAGTCTCTTCTTTGTTTCCAGCAAATTCATTTTGTCTTTCAATACACTATTCACCTTCTACAATGCCTTCAGATCTTAATGTTGCACTTTCTTTCTTCTGTTCTGACACTTCCCAGTTATTTAAATTTTTGTACCTGCTTGATTTTAGAATCCGTCTTCTAGTCGACATTATGAGCTCTTATTTTTAGTCATTACCATACATTCAGTTTCTTATAGTTATTATCTAGTCTTTTCTTGCCACATTTTTAACTAGTTCCGGTAGAAGTTCTTTGCTATGATGTCCTATCTACATTAGAATAAACTCTTCCTCCTTCATAAATATTAACCTGTGAGACTTCCTTGTGGGAGGCTGTCTCGGTGTAACTTGACATTTTGGGCGTACACTTCTATATGTTGACTAATAACACTTTTATTTTGTATATATGTTTTCTTATTTCAATACACTGGTTCAACCTACATTCTTCTTTTCGTGCCTTTCTTCTTGGCTCTAACAGGCCATACCAGTCTTGTAATTTACTTTCCGTGAATGCTATCAGCTCTTTATCATCTGCATATTTTACAGGGCAGATACTTTTCCCGCAGTTGCTTGTCATTTCTTTCTACTGTAGACTTGTTATCAAACAATGCTACACGATGCAATATATCCTGCTACTTAACCCATAGTTCGGCAAAAGTGACTGATTCTTAACATCTCAAAGTGATTTAGGCATAAGTGAAATTGACAAATCCAGCTGTAATTTGAAACCGGCTCTTCGATTCCTCATTCTAAGGTTTATGCTCGCACCATTTCTAACCATATTTAATACTGGTTAGAACTTTTCATATGATTAATAGTATGAGTTGTATTCTACTTTTTGAACATTTAGTTTATCTGCCATCAATTAAAGCAGTTTTACCTGGTGACTCACCACAATTTAATGACTTATTTCTAGTGCCTTACGTTCAAAATTTGGCAGACCTTTACGACACTACCACCATATTAAATTTGTTGATTTACAATTCTTTAAACGTTTTTCAGCGCAATCCTATTGATTATTACATAATGATTCCTATTATAAAAATGGAAAACATTCCAATGCTTAAACAATTTTAGGCGGGGGGGGATTCATTTTCTCATGCAAGATTATAGTAAATCGATCCTCCATTTAGGACCCACTCACGTTAGTATCGCTTTGTTTGTGTTTTTTTTTGTTTTTTTGACGAGTTCTTGCCCTTTTTTAAACTGGGAAACTGAGCGCCCACCTCCTCAAAATTGTTTAAATATGAAATTTTTCGAGATTTTCTTCTCAATCTGAAAGTCTAGGGTATAATCAATAAGACTGAACCAAAAATAAGTTAAAGAAATTGATAATCAACAAATTTAGAGGTGGTGGTAATATCGTACCGGCGAGTGGTTCCAAAATGGAGGATTGATTTACTATAACGTTGTATAAGAAACTGAGACTCCCTAAAATTGTTTAAATATTAAAATCTTTTCAAATTGTTTTTGTCAATCAAAAACTGTAGAATGTAATCGATAAGATTTCACTGAAAAACGTTAAAATAAATGAAAATCAACAAATTTAAAGGCGGTGGTACTGTTGTACAGGTCCACCCAATAATTTGACAACAAAGAATGATGAGTTAAGCTACTAGGTAAGAGGTGATATGTCACTAGCCGACCTGATAACAGTAATTCTCTCTTCATGATTCTCTATCCCTCTCACTGGTCTTCCAAGGTAAAAAATTGAACTAAATGTCAATCGTTATTTTCTGTCTTCTTAATTCTTTTTTCTTTTTGTCTCCTCTTCTTAATAGCCTATTTTGCTGGTATGTCGTAACACTCAGTAGCCCCTGCAATTTAATGGCTTTATTGCCTTACTTTGAATGTAATGATAAAACAAAAATGATGATTTTCTACTCTGCAACACTCTCAAAAGAAAAGAAAAGTGTTTATCTATCATTTAGTCTGTGATACAGCGTTGGGGTCCCTACTGAGGAATTGTCAAATACAACACACTGCGTGAAACTACACATCTTTGTAATAGTAAAAATACGCACTGTATATATGCGCGTATGTAATGCTCAGTTTGTGCAGTCAAGTAATTTTTCTGGGTGACACATAGTGGAAAACATGTGTTATGAATTAAGTAACCTTTTTTTTAATCGTTATAATATCCATCTACTGGATATACGTCATGGGAAACAGATGCTAACGTCACAAAGCAAAGAAAATTTTGATATATTTTATAACACACTAAACATGACCAAACGTTAGTGCGAATTACAATAAATTATTATTTTTACTTTTTAATCCTTTCAACACAAGCAAGGAGATAATACCAATAAGGCACAATGAGTTACATAGAGTGAAAGAGAATGAGAAGACTTCAGTGAGACAGTGAAAGACAAAAAATTAAGAAGATAGAAGATGAAAAGGCCGTGAAATATTTTTTAACAGTTAAAAAATATGTCACTGAAGGAGTGCTAATAAGATATGTACCAAAACGCAACAGCTCTTCTGTTGTAGTAAAGGATGTTTGTATTATAAACTTCTAATAAAATATTATATATATATATAATATATAACTGCATAAAAAATATTATATATATAATAAAAATATGACTTTATATATATTGCAAAATTGAAAAACACGTAGATTAAAACACACTGTTCAAAATTAACTTTTATAAAGAGTATCCGATACAGCATAGAGCATAACATTATAAATGTGTTTTTTTCTATGGTTTCAATATCACGACACAAATATTTTCATGTCTCAGAACAATACTGTTTTTCTTCGGGTGATATGTTAATATCACCCAAAGAAAATGTTAGTGATGAAAATTACTTATTTTTAAAATATAAAATGAGTTCATGGTTATTTAGGAAATAAGGGAGTGGTAGTTCGAGAAAACTCTTTAGTGTGTCAATTTAAATCTCCATGCTTGCATAATTCTCATTTTTGATTGTTCAATATTGACACACCCAAAGAGGGGTCTTCGATTACTACTCCCTAATTTTCTAAATAACTATGAATTCATCTTGTATTTTAAAAAGAAATTATTTTCACCATTTATTTTAACATATCCCCTGAAGAAAAAGGTATTGTTCTGAAACATAACTATTTTTGTGTAGTGATATTATGCTTTTATAAACCATTGTAACAACAAAATTATATATATATATATATATATATATATATATATATATATATATATATATATATATACAACGGTCTTTATTATAATAGAGAGGCTTGTTAGCATGGGAGGTTTTTGAACGTAAGCTAAGCCATGTCTCGTTTTCGATTATGAAAACACAACTGGAGGTGTGTCTTAACATTTCGGATACGAAAACGTGTGGATGATTAACAGGGGAAAAGTCATTCAGGTTACCCTAATATCCTACCAAAAACCTAGCACCCACTCATGAATTATTGTAGATTGTGGTAGTTAATTGACAATATCCTAATCCCGATTTCTTTTGCATTAGAATTTAAGGGAAAAATGTGTATGCTTACTGAATTTATTTAATAAATTCAATATAATGAACTTTAAAATTCGATTTGAGAGGATTCGTCTTATACGGCGAACATAGTTCAAAATCTAAATTTATCCTGCTTATTTTTTTAAACAAAATTTTTATTAAGATCGGACATGCTAAATATTAAAACAAAAACCACAGTCGACCGGTTTCGTCTGCACTCATCAGAACTGTAAACGGAGAAATATTATAAAACTATACAAATATTTTGGGTGATATGAAAAAAAAGAGAAGAAAAAAATGTGAAGAGGATTTTTTGCTAAGAATATATATATATATATATATATATATATATATATATATGTTATTTTCTAATAAATGCTTTAGAGCAAATAAAAATGCTATATTAATTGCTATAAATATACACTTATTCTCAATAACGTCTTTGTCACAATATATTGGTGACAATACTCAATAAATATCTTATTAGAATATCTGCATGTCTCTACCTCAGTTCATTAGTTAGCATTTATGTATATTTTTCTTAGTCAATACCTCATAAAAATTGGAGCATTCTTTTTAAATCGTGTGGAGAAACGGAAAAACTTATTAAAGACTATACTTGGTTTCAGTGAGAAAATCAGAGAATGAAAGAAGAGAAGAGAAGATGGTGGATACGTTAAATACTTGTCATGTTTATCTTCATATTTCTTAATAGAGCAGCCAATATTCATATTTATGGTTGTTATGGCAATTTTCTATTAAGGTTATTAACCTCAAATATTTAACGATGTGATAGGGGTATGTCTATGGATATTTTATTGTCGTAGTACTCACAATGATTTTATTTATTTTATCAGTATTAAGATATATCAGAAAATTAAAAGAGAATACCTACGAAATGTTTGCTGGTATTTTTTATAATTCATTCGTCCCAAGTATGGCAGTACTGCCACTGGTGAGCAAGGGGTTATATAAGTGGAGAGCGAAGAGAAAGAGAAAGAGAGACCAGTTTCAAAAGGTGTCAGAGAATGGTTAAAGAATAATGGGAATAGTGATTTGAATAATGTTGCGTGAGAGTTGATTAGAAATGGAGAAGAACAAGCTACAGGGGTGTTGTGGAAAGGTTAATAGAAGGATGGGGGTCAAGGTGATAAGAGATAGCAATTGATGTTGAGTCTAAACTCTTGGAAGCAAAGCAAATATACGGAAGAGTGTTCCACAGGTGAGAAAATCAGTTTATAGATTAGAAGTGGCTGTTGAATTTAGTTGATTTAAATAAAAGAATGAGAAATATTTTTCAGTTTGGTTGCTCGAGTAAATTCGAGTCGAGGGGACATCAAGGTGTGATGCTCTTCTGAACAGAAGCAGTGAAAATATTTGTAGAAGAGACAGAAAGAAGTCGCATACCGTCGGTGAGAAAGTGACTGGAGTCAAGCTTCCAGGACGTGATCGATCAAATTGCAGATTCTATCAAAGATGACTAACAGGGGCGACTTACAAGATATGACAACAGTATTCAATGCATGGTCGGAGTGTTGATTTGTGTATATGTAAGATGGATTCAAGCGAGAAAAACTTTCAACATTCTAACCAGTAGATTTAGCAATTGATTCAGTCGGTTGAGAGAGTTCGTCCAATGAGGCACATAGTATTGCTCTCGAGGAGATTAGCTTGATCCACGCTAATGGGTGGGCAGAATGGCTGTCTATGGTGATTAACAAATAACAGCTTCGTTTTGGAAGCATTCAAATTTACGAAGCATTTTTACCCCAGTCCACCACAGATTAACGTTTTTTTTCAAGATCACCAGCAGAGGTTATCTTTGTCTGCCTTGGCAGTTTTTTTTTACTTAGGCGGGATTAAATGTTGGTGTCATCATTGTAAATGTCTACTTTGGATTTGATCACACCAGGGAGATCGTTGATGAAGATCAGAAAGAGCGTCTGATCTAAGATAGAGCACTGAGCTATACCTGCGTTCGTGTGACAAGATGATCTTCATTACACGTTTTGATAGAAACGATTGGATCAAATCAAACAAATGTCCAGTGATACCATAGCCTTGTAGCTTGCGCAGAAGGCCAGTGTGCCAGACTCTATCAGGGCAATAGTTCAAGCTTCGCCATTCTTATCGAGAGCCCGGTATATGTACTCGGTGACAATAGATCATTTGAAGCGGAATCCGTACTCTCTGTCGGAGAATAGGTTATAAACGGTGAGATTTTGAACTATTTCAGCACTGATGATAGCCTCGAATACTTTGCCGAAAGTCGGTAGGATACTGATAGGGCGATATTTAGAGGAGTCCGAGGTTCTGCAGTGTTCTTAAATAGACACCAGAGAAGAGGACTTCCAGCAGGAAGGGACACAGGCAGTAATTATCGAGTTTGGAGAAGACAGAGGAGATTTCAGGGGCACATTTCTTCAAGACAATCGCCGGAATATCATCACCACTGCCCATTTTATAAGAATGAAGATTTAAAATTATGATAGAGACAAGAGATGTGTGTTATATAAACGTCCTTCAGTTGAGCACTCGGCCTCGTCCACTCAGACTGTGGGGACCTAAAATTTATTGAGTAGTTTTGTGGCTGAATCTATAAATTTATTCAAAACTAATATACGTGTATATATCATATAAATGATAGATATTTTTTTTATAATCATTTCACTCCAAGCCAAACAAAAATGCCTGTTGCGCACAGGGGTGTAGAGTGAGTGAAAAATAACAAGATACAGGGGATGTCGAAGAAAGGATAAAAAAATGTAAGAATCATGGAGATAGAAAATGGTAATTAATGAATTTAAACCTTTGAAGATTGTAACTATCAGAGACGCAACTACACGGAAAGAAATTTCAGATTATAGAGCATGCACTCTGTTCCCTAAATTTAGTGGCGCATATTAAAATAAATATTTAAACCTTCATTAGGATAACATTAATATATAATCGTCACAAAACACGGTTTAAACTAAAAGGATATGTTCATCGATGTTTGGGGACATGGCATTTAACGCGTTAAAGATGTTCAAAAACATTTGACAGATTTCTTAAAATCCTAGTCATTAAAACGTTTTATTAGCACAACTTTTGTGTTTGTTTGATCTGTTTTTTAACAAAAAAATCACTTCTCAAAAATATAATGTTCTACTGATTTTTTGTGAGGGAGGTGGAATTTAAATTGAAAATATAATGTTGGTGTCTGAAGAGGTATCTTTTCTTGGCTTCAATATTAAAATATATTTATTCATTTTCGTCCATTAGGTGATTTATGTTAAAATAAATAGTCATATTTTTACTTTGTTGGAACATGGAAACCTTACAATATCCTAAGATTTTAAACGACGTGGCTTTCAATATTAGGGTATATTCTAAGCGTTTGGTAGAAACCATTTCACTAATGAGTTATTAATATGAATAAACACGGTCGAACTAATTCTCTTCCATTATCACAGACAATAAACTCTAGACTTTAAAATAAATCTATAAAGAACTTCATAACACACAAGAGACCTTCAATAAGGATTTAACCAGGCATAATTCCTGTGAATAAAAAGACAGGAAATTTGGTATATTGATTATTCTAACTCTAGATTTGCAGAGTTATAGCCTATTTACTTTGTTCTGAGCACATATATTTCCTTTTTTTAATCGTTCCAACCATAAGCAAAAGAATAATAGAAGTATTGGCCTTTCAGACTTGTTTGATGCACCTTTACATGTTGGCCAGTAAAATCCAGAAACAAACTTGTGTGAAGCTTACGGTTTCACATTCTATCATTGAATAACCGTTTTGTCTCTAATCACACGCTTCTACCCATTACGAGCGGGTACAAAGCTTTTGTTGTATAGGGTTTGAGCTGTCATATTGTAGCCAAAAAGTGAATAATCTAGGTTATAGCGGCTGAAAAGACAGGAGTGAACCATGAAGAATATTGCTGCTTTATTTGATACTGCCTTGCTGCTATGAAAACTTTGATGCCGACTTTCTCACCAGAAGAATCTTCAGTGGCGCAGTGGATACCGGCTCGGAACGAGAAATCAGAGAGCCGAGTTCGAATTGAGTTCCTTGCATTCACTTACGCGCAAATACCCTTGGGAAAGGTATTAATCCGTCACTTCCCTCCAGTTATGAACTAAATAACAGAACAGATTGGGTTCTATAGCCTTGCCTGGCAACCAGTCTATTGCACAAAGTAATGGAAAACTTCTTCGGGATAACCATCTGCCTAGTCAAACATGTCTCTTCCGTGACATGACCGCCCAAAGCGTGTATCACGTATGACACTTAACTAACTGAGAGTCGTTAAGATAATCACTAAATGAGAACTAATAGTATTTGAATGAAAAGTAATGTCTTCAGACGCTAATGTGAACAAGAGCTGCCAAGAGGGCAGCGCTTCAAAACACGACAAGAGTTCTAATCGGAGAAAAGTAAAATATGATGTAATGATGGTCCATTAGATGTAAAACTGCGTATCATGTGTATCTATTGAAGTGCGTTTCTTTTCTAGCCACATGTCAATTGAGTACTCATGCTTTCTAGTGCACATACCCTTCTTAACTCATAATACCACGACTAGAAATTTGTCAGCTTCCCTTAATTTAACACTCAGTGATGTACAGTAATTCTTTTTATAACAGAGTCCGTTGGATGCACTCTGTAAGAAAAAAAGCGCCATGACACAATTCAACCCTCAAGAAATTTGAAAATAACATGCAGGACTGCTTGGCATTTGCACCGGAAGCTCCAGTATGAATATTACAGAATTTTTGGGTGTCAGAATATTCAGAACAGCTGAATCAGTCTATTGGGGATCATGAAAGTAGGGCACCTCGGAACACTCACAAGTTTCTTTCTGATAATACTCAAACCCAACACGGAAACCTAAATCAAGTGCCATTAGGAGGTAGTGTGGCCCTGAGTCAAGAGATTGGCTACTGGAAAACCCTATGTCTGCAAACAGGACTCTGCACCATCTGAGACAATCAGGAAAACCACTCGTGACTGTCAGATTATTTTTGCCACGATATCACCCCTTACATCTAGCTACTTAACTCGCTGGACTACAACCCCCCTTGAGTGGCACAATTGAGGGAGACCACTGAAACTGCTTATAACACCAATCATGTACTGAAGACAAGGATTGTTATAAATTTAGTCTTTAGTATTCTAATCTATTTTTCTGTAATTTTGGTAAATATATGTTAAAATCAGATCCGTTGAAATGAGATGCTATTTTCATTTTTGCCTAATATAGACGACAATTTATCCATTGCAGCCTCTGTGGGTGTACATATGTACGGAATTGTGTGATTGTGCCTCTCTCTTTCTCTCTCTCTCTATCTATCTATCTGTGTGTGTGTGTGTGTGTGTGTGTGTGCTAGCGCTTGTGTATTTATTATTCGGCACTTAACTTATTACACATATGTTCCTTTCATAAACAAATAGACAATAATTAAAAATGCAGTATTAAACGACTCGATCTAAACAATCTTCTAAGCCTACAAATGACCTGCTTCCTTCTCTGTGTGCACCTGCACATTTCTGAAGTACTCCGGCAATGTCTGCTCTGAGCTGAATTATGATTAATACCTCCATTATACGTAAACCTTCATTTATATACTGCAAAAAAAATTATTAAATATATATATATATGCATCGATTCTGAAAAATCCTAACCTCATTTTTAGCATTTGTTTTTACTATCTTTCGGTTGATCCTTTCTACTGTCTTATACATCTGTAGAAAATTATACTGTGTGTTGCATGTAGTGCCTACCATGTTTTGTTAAATAAGCCATTATAGCGGAAGAATTTACTTTTATTCCTGGTAGACTCTTCTGTATACGTTTAACAGCCGAGAATAACTTTCGGCAAAACTTTTCAATCTTAGAAACCTAGACATTATCGATAATGGTCAAAAACCTAACATCGTTGAAAAAACTGCACATGAATATTAACAGGAATGGTTCACAGTCGAGACATTCGTTTTTGTCTAAGTGGTTTGGGGCATTTTCCATGTCGATGGCTGTAAAACTAAGAAATAATATTTTAGAACACTTTTCTCATACGCTCTGAGGCGTAGGTACAAAATTTTCTTTTACACCAAACCTCAGAGCAAAGTTGTCTCGCCGAGGATCTGTTGAAATTTTCTGAAGTAAGTCGAATCATATGTCCTCTATATAAATATACCAAGTGGTTGGCACAATATTAACATTATAAGATATGTAAATGATAAAGCTTTGAAAACACACGAAGAGAAAGATCTATAGGAACAACTAAAGAATGGATTAAAAAAAAAGACTGAATAACGGACTAAATTGCAACTGTTAGAAGGTCGAATATATCGGTGGCAGCGTAGAGAACAGCACAAAATTCGAACTACAATTTTAAAAAACCAAAATCAAATAAGTACAAAAATTCAAATACCTATAGAATATTTTGACAAAGGACGAAACATCTTGCCTCATTCTTGAAAATAGATTGGAATAGCGAAACATGCCTTCCAAACTCTGAGCAATGAATTAAGAAACAAGAAGATTTCGATAGCAACAAAGAAAATATTTTCTCTCTGAATTTCTGGTATGAGGAATCATCTATATTAATATTATGTGCATTTAAACAATTGACGTCATCTTTGTTGTTTATCTCAAAACGTTTCGGCCTTGATAAGTTGAATATCAATTCGTGTAATCTACAGGGAATTACTAGAACCTAGATGGAAATAAAATGTTCGACACAGCATTTCCTGTAAGATCGATGTGCACATGATGTAGGTCTGAGGGTACAAAGGCTGAAATAAAGATGAAGACAATAGTCCGAATGAACATAGTACAAATACGGAAAAGCATTCCATGCTATGATATAATGTCGCTCTTCCTATATGAAAACTGTTGCCGGACAATTTATTCACAGATAAAGAAAAGTCTGTCAGTGAAGTGCCAAACGTGATACACGCTTTGGACGATCAGTTCTCGAAAGAGACATGACTGACTGGGCAGAAGATTATCTCCCAGCAGGTTGCCATTGCTTTCTGCAGTAGAATGGTTGCCAGCCAAGGCTGTAGAACACAATTTATCCTTTTATTTAACACATAACTGGAGGGAAGACGTGGATTAATACCTTTTCCAAGGGTAGTTGTGCGTAAGTGAATACAAAGAATTCAACTGGAATTCGAAAAAAGACATTAGTAAAAAAAAAAAAGGATTAAAAGATACAGAGCATATCATGGACAGAACTTATGAATAACGACTAAGCGAATATTACACTCATATTTAATGTTAGAAATGCGCACGCACGCCGACAGCCAAGTGAAAAACTGGCCAGATCATTTCAGGACACCAGATCTCCCGGCTCATTACAAGTAGATAAATACAGGTTCTTTCACATATGCAGACACCCATTAACTCCCTCCTCATTATCTGCTTGCCGACACAGTCTATCACTATTTTTCCTTTACCCACAATTTGTCACTACGTCCTTCTCTCGAGCACAAGCAAAAGAAATATTTTCTCTTTTCCTTTCTTTTTCTTTAATAACAACAAAATATCTAACATTCTCAGTTAAGTTTTCGAAGCATCCTCAAACCACTGTCCATCATTTCTTAAGGATTTAACCATTAAAAACTGGTTTATCAATGACAAGATCTTTTTTTGTCAAGAAAATAACATCACTGAGAAACGAGTTTGCAAACGTGGTGGAAGTGTTGCCACCCGAATTCGTAGATGATTTAACTAACTTTTAGGGTGCAGTACTTGAAACACACTCGTATGACACCCTAACAGATGCCATCACCAAGAAAATGGTCCAAAGAAACTATATTACAAAACCTATTCAATTACAACTGTCTCAGGACGCCATCCCAATTACCGTGATACATGAGAACGCTACGGACAAAACCCGAGAATGTAATACGCCGGTTGTTGTTAGACAAACTTCCTCTCACTACAACACAAATACTAGAAGAGATGGTAGATACCACCCATATAAAAACTTTCCAGATGCTAGAAGTAGCCCACAAAAGATTAGAGCACTCGCTACTTCAAACTCTCAGCGCAACGAGCTGTAGAAATTAAAGTTTAAAATGAGGGAGCTGAAAGTCATGCCAAATCTTCCTGAATTCAAGGTACGTTTACAAATTTTAAGGAAGGGGTCCTCAAACCAAAAGAAGAACAAAACTTCATATAAACTTATGCCCGCAAACCTTTAATTTTTGAATAAATAAATTTAAGACGAAGTTTAAAGAATATGTCGCTCTGTTGCTATATGTCCTTCGTGTAAATTTGTAGCTAGTCTGTCTTCAACGTTTAAGTGAGTTAATTGAGAAATGTTCCCTTTAATAATGGCTGGGTTCTCATATCGTGAGCGGGCAGACATGATTTTACATACAGCAGCTTAACCCTCTTGGGCCATTCGTATCATATTTGATACAGTATGAAAACAAGCCTTGAAAGAAATATTTTCCTGAAAAATTTTTTAAGAGAAATATTTTATAAATTTCAAATGAAAGCAGTACTGACTGCTCAGTCAATGAATACCAAATGTTTCCTTATAGGGAAATACCAAATGTTTCCTTATAGGGAAATACTGTATCAAATATGATACGAATGGCTCTAGAGGGTTAAGTTGTATTGGATATGTTGTTGCACGGCTACGAAACTTTGTGATTGTAGACCGAAGTCAGCGGGTTATTCCAAACTTTGCTGCTGTTTATTGTTGTGTTAGTGAGACGGGATATTTTACCCTCGGAGCAATCACCACGGCAGAACTTTTGCCATTATTTATTGGTTCAGTTTTGCTTACGGACGAGACAGTATTTGGAAGAGATGGATTAACCAAATTAAACAACCAGCATTTGTGGGCTTATTGGAACGCTGGTGATACAGTACTAGATAGAGACCAGCATCAGTTTATGATTAATGCGTCTGCTGGAATTCAAACACGCTTCCATACTAGCCGCTACGAAGAGATATGTGCTTCATGCATAGTGTGACTCCAGCTCATTCGAGTCATTATGCACGATGCACTGGCTGGCAGTTACAATGAAAAATAGATAGGTAGTGGGTGATTGGTTCCATGACCGCAATCATTTAGATTTTTATATGTAATACCATCTAAAACAATTGCTTTGTGCTGTATACATTCGTAATGCGGAGATGCGTCATTAATGTGTCATAGAGACCTGCCAAAACATTTGATACGAGTGGGAGTATTTTAAAGGGCCTGTCATTCAATAATTATTGCATGCTTGTATAGAAGCAAGTTGAGGATCGTTGGAACATGTGTTGGGGTACAACGTCGTGCTTTTGAACATATGTCTATATGGACATTTACTTTTTTTTGATGTTAGATATCCGCCACCAAAATATGTAAAAATATTTTTAATACAACCAATATATCTGATATAGGCGAAAAGATTGACGTGATTCTCAATATTTCATGAAATCATATCTACTTTGGTATAATTAACTCTTTTAAGGAAAGACATATTAACAATTTAACTCGTTAATTTATACAATTCCATGGTGGGGTAGTTACTTCAAAATTCAAATCTACCAGCTTTAAGATTACTATTAGATGGCAAGTTAAATTAGACTAAAATTGTTAGTATTAATTAAGTAATAGCAATCAATTCTTAATTTCCTTATTAATATTTCCTTTGATTTTTTTGTATGCACATTTCTTTCCGAGTCCCAAACAATGAACTAAAATTAGAAATGGCTTCATTATATTTTCCACTGAATATTTTTTATAGAAATAAAATAAAATAACATAAGAAAAAACACAAGACACAAGTAAAGCCCTTCGTAAGTTCTGAGCTCTACTAGTGAAAACAATTTATTCGTTTTTTTTAAGGAATTGGCTACAAGAGATTCCTTACGTTAGTCTATCCTAATCGTTTCCAATCCAGCCAAGAACCCTAATCACATCTGGAATTATTAATGTCTTCTTTTCTCACGTTTTTTAAGTTTTGTAGTTCAAGATAATGCTGCTTCTGATGACAGCGGTTATTATTATTATTATCATTATTATTATTATGTTGTCATTTTTCATCATATTTCGATTTCTGCTATAGTCGCCCTACCAACCATGGCTGTGGGAAGACCTAAGGCAGGTCGTGGCGTGTTGTTATGGCTCCATTTCGTGTTTATTATATCGCCCCTATCATCCCTAGCGTGACATAGACTAAGTTCTCCTTAGTGTGTGGGCTGTACTTAACAAGACAATTTTTTGTATCTCTCTTCGGTTGCGGTTTTCAGGATTTCTTTCAATGTGTTGTTTTGTTCCATTTTTTATCATTCCAAGTGCACCTACGGTCACTGGCACGATTCTTGCTTTCAACCTCCTCATTTTTTCTCTTTCAATTTCCAGGTCTTTTTAATATTTTCACAGTTTTTCGAATTCCTTGGTTAATATGTTACAATCCGGTGGACAAGCCATATTATTTAATAGGCCAGTTTTTCTTTTCTGGTTTTTAACAATAATGCCCGGTCTATTTGCTTCAATTCTTCTGTGTAATTGGTGTAATCCCATGGAATGGTGACATCTTCTATTTCTGTAACCGGTGCTGGGTGATGTTCATCACAATGTTTGTTTACATATTTTCCATAGTGTTTGCACATTGTCTAATGTAAATATTGCCCCATTCTATCGTGACGAGTTTTATATTTATTTTGGGCAAGTACAGAACATCCTGAGATTAGTTGGTTTATTTATCACAGAACCTGCATTATGGATCCACATTATTATAATATTTGCCTGAAAGTTTCAATTCAGTTTTTAATATCAGTCGTAGCCTTCTATAGTACTCTTTATGCACTATTTCTTCCATTTTTATGGTGAATTTTTTCACTCTCATTTACACCTAGTTATTTATATGCTTCTTCTGGCTCTAATTCTTTTATTATTACAGCAGGGTCTAAGCTAATTGAGGATGCTTGTTGTAGCGATCCACGTAAAACTTTAGCTTCAGCACATTTATTAAAATTGAATTTCATTCCAATGTCTTCGCCGAAGCATTTTACAGTTTGCAGAAGAACTTCCAGCCCATTATCATTCTTAGCATCACACTTTAAGACATCTATGTAAAATAGATGGCTTATTTTCTTTTGGGCTATTTATATAACCACATTCGGTCTTGTTAATTTGACTGGATAGTGCTATTAATGATATGCAGAATAGTAAGGGAGACAAAGAGTCACTTTGAAATGTACCTCTTTCGATGTTTATTTCACCAGATTTATAGGTTCTATTTATATGATTGAGGTAAAGGGTTATTTTCCATATCGGCATACATTGTTGTTGTTATTATTATTAATTTTTTTATTATCTTAAATTTCTTTTGTATAAGTATTTTCTTCCGGATCCCAACCAGAGACCGAAGATCAGAAAATGCTTCATAACGATTTCCACTGATCATTAAAAAAAAACTAAGATCTTACTATTTTTCATAGATAAAGCCGATCGTCATATATATGTTGTGAGTAAAATTTCTTTAAGGCATGATCTACAGGAACTCCTTTCATAAGATCTATCAGAATCTTTTCAAATCAATCCGTGGGCTTTAAGTGTCACTAGAATTATTGATATCCACATTTTTAAACATTTCAATTTCAAAATCCTCTTGTGATTATAAATTCTTGAAGATCTTCAAAGAGATTGCCAGGTCAATAAGTAAGCACCTTCTGATTTGTGGCTTTTGATCACGATGACTCGGTGATTAGCTTTGGTTGTTCTGCCTATGTTAATTGTGAAGTCCAATCAAATACTTCCAGGTTTTAACCGGTTCTGGCTGATGTTCATACCAGTTTCTTACAGCTTCCCGTAAATATTTCATATTTTCCAATGCAGTTTTATACTCAGTCCATCATGCCGAATTTTATATTCAGTGGGTTCTAACACCGTGCAAAATTTGGTTAATTGTTACTGGTTATTATTATTAATACTAGTGAATATTTGACAGATTTCTTCGCAAAGGAAATTCCCTCTTAACAAATCGAGGTTGTAATTTAAATTTTTAAAAGACAAACAACCTTTAATGTATTCACTTCACGAGTTACCATAACGACAAATAGTGATTTAAAACAATGTACAGAATGTAGTGAAATTAATATCATCTCGGATTTGATAAATTGGAGAGTTGCATTCGAATTTCAGTTAAATTCGTTGCATTCACCGACACGGAAATACCCTTGGGAAAGTAATCCCTTTCTTCTCCCTCTATTTATAAGTTGAATAGCAGGATAGATTGTGTTCTTTAGACTTGCTTGGCAACTAGTCTATGGCAACCTTTTGCAGAAAAATCTTCTGCCGGCACAGTAATAGATCGTAAAGACATGATCGCCTCAGCATTTAACTGATTGATAGAAAATGTACTGATCATTCACAGTAAATTTACATTCACCTTTTTTTGACATTTTACATTTCTTTGTTGTTTTTTATTCTTTTATTGTGACGATGTTCGATATTTTATAACAAAAGCAATAAAAATAAACAAAAATTATCTAAATGAAATTTATTTAAAAAACACGTTTTGAAAAAGAATTAAATTTCAAATTTAAATTCAAGTGTCTCCTCTCTTTCATACGCATGTATATTAACCTCAACGTCCTGATTTAGTCAAATTAGTTTGATGGCGGATGTACACTTGACTTTAGTATATATATATATATATATATATATATATATATATATATATATATATATATATATAATCAGTTCACCTCAAGGAAGTAATGTCAATATGGTGCAAGGGGCTACTATGAATTAAAGAGAATGAAAAAGAATTTAGAAAGAACCTGAAGCTCATCTTTAAAGACAAAACAATATTCATTTATAAATTTCTGTTCAAAATACTAATGATAAAGTGAACCGGGTGATAGTCGAACCTGTTCCGACTAGAAGATAAAGTTTAATTAGGAAATGAAAATAATACTGAAATTACCCTAGTGAATAATCTCATTAAAACTACGATAATTTCCTTTCAAATATAGCAAGTTTTGGGTTAGGTTAGGAACATATTTAGTATATTCTTAAAGGTAGCTATGTTTCCAGAAAATAATATGTCCCTAAAAATAAGATTTTTGATCGTGCGAAATGCAACAATTGGTTTTAGGTATTGGTCAGCAGAATAGATTTTAAGATGTTAGTATATATGGCGTCCAGCCCCAAAAGAATATGATCAAACTTATCAACAGTACAATACTGCGTTTAAATTCAACGAGACTAGGCACCATAGCATCTGAACAATTACCATGAAAGTATTTATAGAAAAGGCAAAGAGAACAACCTTGCGGCAGTCGAAAAAATGCCTGAGGCCTCAATGCCAAATGTAATCAAAAATATTTTTTATTTGCATTTTATCATGGATTGCTAGATAAATAACAAGAACACTGTATTATAGGTTGTAGCAATATTTTATGCATGTATGAATGGTAGAATTACGTAAGATAGATTCTGGAGAGCGAAATCTTATAGCACGACAAAGCTAACCAACTTTCTTAGCAGCTAATATAGCAGTGGATTCAATAGAGTCTTTTTCATTTTAAATCTCCCGAGAACATTAACTCAAGAAAGCGCCACGAGTCCTTCTCCTGATATTCAGCATCAGCCAGGCTGATCGAATAAGAGAACGTTAATAATTAATATAGAACAGGTTTGTTATGTTTGCACTATCTCACGCGGGGATGCTTTCGCTTCTCCCGCGGGGATGCTCTTCTTTGGTTGGTGTAAAACAACGGATAGAGAAATTTATATTGGTGATATTATTAGTGTTTTATTGCGTCACGCGATGTGAGTTTAGGAAAAATATAATAATTTTAGTACCATCATGCTTCTAAAAACACGGGAGTATAAAATAAAGTTATTTTGGATAAATATACATTTCTCGTCTTTCATGATTTACGCCTCTTTTCATGTTCAATAAGGATTTCTCTTAGATTTGAAATGTATTCCGCTAATCTGAAAAGCGTAGACAAAACAAGTGTCAGAGTGATTTGATAAGGTCACCCAGATGTCAAGGCCGCTGTGTAGCCCAACATTTCGAAATGACCCGAGCTGGATTCCGTTCGGTGTGAGTTGGCATGATATCATTGGTCTAGCTAAGAAATCCGCAAATCGAAGGGGCGGAGACCAATTATCATTGGCCGAAGACTGTGAGCCGGCCGGATCCCCAGAGAGGATCGAAATTGGTTATAACAATAGATGCTCGATACGAAAAAATTGAGTTGGAGAGCTAATTAGCTCAGATTTTGGCAGAGTACCACCGCCCTCAGTACCCCCACACACTCCTCCAGCGGCCGCTCCGATTCGGCACATTCCGTCAATAACCCGAAAGAACTTTGCTGTTTTAGAAGTACATTTCAACGCTAACAAAACTTAGAGTAAACATTTCAATTAACGATTAGAAACTTTGATGCTTTTGGCGAACTTTCTCTCTCCGTTACAACCAGCATTTTAAACAACTGTATATCATTTCCGACGATTGTATATCATTTTCGACAACTGTATTCTTGAGAAAAAAACAGGCATTGTTTTTTTTTATATAAAGATATTCTACGTAGCTCTCCATGCGTGTTCGACTTCGTTCATTTGCTTTATTTGTTTATTTTTTTTTGGTGCCGTGTTTATTTTTTTCCACTCATAAGTGTACACCAGTGTCCGGACTGGATGAATGGGACGACTATTGAAATTGCACGACGAGACTTCTGGGATCTAATCACAACGTGGGACAGTGGCCCGTTGTTGCAAAAGACGTCCTGTAGTTCAGCTTTTTTGGCGACATCATTGGACGGGATCGCCGCGACCGTGGGGCAGTGTTACAACCGTCATCGAGACCGAGCGTCACATAAGGGCTACAGTGCCCTGTGCGGTATCACAACGGGTTGCCACCGGGCGAATTAAGGGCCAGCCGCACTGCAGTGTCACAATACTGATTAGGCTTAAAACCGTTACAGGATTAAATGTTTGTGTCATCAGCGTAGATAGCAAGTTGAGAACTGATGTCATTAATGGCAATCAAAAACAAACTATGACCAAGGATTGTGCCATCGGAGCCACATAAAGGGTTTGACATGCAGTTATCTTGAACGGCCGGTGTTCCAGTTCCTTTCAGGTCCGTTGAACATTAAAATGTTCGATCATGAAATATACGAACATTTAATAAATCTCTTTCAAAAGATGAAAACTAATCAGATTTCCTATGGGAGGAACTGTAACACCTGCAATATGTTCGTGCCTGGGAGAAATTTAGCGTCTGCAAAAAGCTAGCCTACCCAAAATTAATTAGAATCTGAATAAATGATCTTCAATTGTCTAAGCTAGTGCTTATTCTCATCAAGAAAGATACTGTGTCTGAAAAATGAAAAAGAGTTATAAAAAATGTTTGTGGATGGTGAAAAATTCTTAGTTCCATCGAGACTTCAAAATGTTAACAAAGAAAAGTAACATTAGACTTTTGTATTTGTCTATATTTCTGAGATGATGTAGTATTTATAGTTTTAACATTATTCGGACTATTGTCCTCCTCTTTTTTACCATTTGTGCAACGTTTCGGTTTGTACGCCTCGGCTTTCTTCAGGTGTTATAAATATCGAACGGAACTCTTTATTACAATCACCAGGGTATATCATTCTCATTTCTTTGCGTAGTTGCCCAGTGGATATAGACGTTGATTAGTTCCTGCGACTTGACCCAAGGAGTTGTGAGTTCAATACCAAACTACAGCAGTGGTGAACAAGTAACTTGCAGGGTTAGATGGAGATAAGTTATGATTCCAAACGAGGGTTTACTTCGCAAGGAATGAGAATGATATACCTCAGTGTTTTTAATAAATTTTTCGGTTCGAAACTCCTAGCACTTGAAGAAGGCTGCAGCGTACAACGGCTGGATCGTTGTATAAACAGCAACAAAGAGGCGGACAATAGTCCGAATAATGTAAATACTGTAATTAGGTTTTTCTTTCTTTCTTTCTTTCTTTCTTTCTTTCTTTCTTTCGTTTTTTTCCCCCATTTTTTTTAACATTTTAGGCATGCCGTGACCATTCCAGTATTCTTTGTATTTCCGGATTGCGATTCTTTTATATTCAAAGCCAAAACTTGGTTTACCACATAGCAGATAAAAGTCTGTAGAACGATCTTACTTATTCCGCGGTATGTTCTTGATCGCATATATTTATATACGGATTCTTATATGTGATGTTATATTTGCATGGGACCATTTGCAATTTCCTTATCACATATATATGAACGTTTTATGTTCTGAAATAGGACTGTATGAAACCATATATATATATATATATATATATATATATGCGTGTGTGTGTGCATGTGTGTGTGCGTGTAAACCTGTATATTTAATCACTCACATACACACATATATGTATTATTAGGTGGAAAATGAGTATATGTAAAAATAAACACAATTTTACTAAAGGCATAATATATATATATATATATATATATATATATATATATATGTGTGTGTGTGTGCGTGTGTGCGTGTGTGTGTGCGTGTTTGTGTATGCGTGTCTGTGTGTATATACAGATATTCGTTTTCGAATTTACATATTTCGTTATATATTCATAAGCATTTACTGAGAATGACTATATGTATATAGTTATAATCATAAAATGACATATACACGGATATAATCATTTTTATTAATCTCGATATACATACAATTACATGCTTTACTAATATATTCCATTATATATATATATATATATATATATACATATATATCACTATTCGTATATGTTCAATTTCGATTAACTATGATAAATAAGTGTATGTGTATGCTTCAATATTTAGTTTAATGCATATCTAACTATATACATACAAATGTGTGTGTATATATATATATATATATATATATATATATATATATATATGAGTATGTGAGTGTGTGTATTTGTATGCGTATCTACTCTGGTATAGCATGGTATAAAAACAGTGACGTCTCAGATTTCCTCTTTTGAGGCAGTCTTTCTTAATATCTTATTTCCTGTTGTTTTTCCCGCCATTTCCACTTTCTTCATCATTCCTTCCAGCAAATCATCAAATTTCCGTCTTTCTCTTTCAGTAATCCTCTTTATTAGAGGACGCCATTATTTCTGGCCACTTTACCGATTCTGATCAATTTTCCTGAATTTTCCTTATGACTACTAGCACTGAAAATCACACACATATGCAAATATGCCATATATTTCGTAGTTTATTAGGCACGGTCTTTTTTTTTTCTTCTTCTGTATACGCGAGGGAATAATTCATCTAGTTGAGAAACACCGTTCAGTTAATAATACTGGGGTGCATTTTGTTGGAATTTATATCTTTTTTTTCGTCCTGTATTTTATTTAGCAACTACGTAAACTCTGATTTTTCTATCTACAGACATAGATATAGAAAATAATGTTATTCGTTCTGTTCATGTACAGATCTTTAATAAATCATGTCTGCCATAAAGTCATAAAAACTTTTTTCTTTCGTTCATATCTGACCTCAGGAGTAGATGATGATTTCCTAAGCGTAGCGTATATGTGGCACAAGGCTGCATATTTATAGGCGCTATGTAGGATCAAGCTAAATCCCCACTCTATATCTACCATGTCGTTTCAGGTCGTAGACGATCATGGCTATCCACAATTTTCTATCATTCGTGCCACTTTGTAAATGTTGTGATTTTGTTATCTTTTAAACCTTGTTCCATTATTCATTTAGTCAAGCTATATTTTGAGGACCCTAGAAGTTGTGCCTATTCGTCATCGGAGGCCACAATTTAAATAATCTAAGGCACTAAGTTGATATAGTGCTGATCGCAGACACAGAAAGGAAACTACAAGACCTCCTACATAAGGTAGTTGAAGAGAGTGACAAGAAAGGACTACAAATAAACTACAAGAAAACCGAATGCATGGTCATCAGTAGAAAAAGCAGCCCAATATGCCAAACAGAGGTCGGGGATACTAAAATCAAGCCGGTACAAAAATTTAAATACCTGGAAAGCGTAATAACAGAAAAAGGAAAGTGCGACACGGAGATCTGAAAGCGAATTGGCATGTCGAATGAAGCATTCCAGGAGTTGAGTAAAATATTAAGAAACAGGATAATTTTGCTAGAAACAAAGAAGAGAGTACTGGATTGCTATGTGATGTCTTCCTCTGTCTCTTTTTTCTTCTATCTAGCCTGTCAGTATCAGGTTCTCCAAGCCCTCCTTCCTCATTGCATGTCCCAGGAACTTCAGTTGTCTCTTCCTGATGCTCACTATTAATTTTCTTTTCGTTGCCATTCTTTCCTACAACTCATCATTGCTCGGTCCATGATATCCGTCAGAATCTTTCTGTAGAACCACATTTCCGCTGCTTCAAGTTTTTCGTTCATCTTCGATAATATTGTCCAACATTCACTGCCGTATTGAAGAACTGACATTACATACACTCTTATCTATGAGTGTGCTCGTATGATTCTGATAATCACAACTGGTAACTCGTATCCTTTATGTTTTTTTCTTGATGAAAACTATACATTTCCTGATTGTAAACTACTTCAGATATTTTTTTTACTAATTCTTCTAGGATTTCTTGGACTTTTTCTTTACTGTCTGCTACCAAAATTGTCACCTGCAAGTAAATCTTCTTTGAATTTACTCTAATTCCTTAGCTTTTTCTACATTCTTGTCTCTTGACATACATTTACACATAAATCGATTAATGTTTCTTTTGCTTCTTTTCCCTTGCCACCAAGGACGTTTGCTCTCTAGGCTCAACTTGCTCATCGTGTCCAGGGAATTTCACTTACCACGTGTAGATTGAAGGTATCACTAAACTATAGCTCATTCTTCTTAATACTCTCTCTTTACAGGAAGGTTTTGTCTATGATATTCTTAACATTCGACAGTACACGCATATATTTTTCGCTATTTAGTTTATTTAGACTGTTTCCCCCAATCAGAGCGTTTCTATCGCTGT
Source organism: Ascarosepion bandense (assembly GCA_037127315.1). Lineage (NCBI taxonomy): Eukaryota > Metazoa > Mollusca > Cephalopoda > Sepiida > Sepiidae > Ascarosepion > Ascarosepion bandense. The sequence goes on along the minus strand of JBBBDQ010029808.1, from coordinate 96,075 downwards.
ACGCTCCCGCCTTCTTTAAGTGAATCTATTTCCTCAAGGAGACATAGCACAGTCGATAAAAGTGATAGTTGGATCCAGTGATTTGACTGAAAGAGTTGTGCTACAAGAATGTTGAAAAACATCGTTTAGTTAAATGGTGATAACTAAGACATCCGGAAGTAGCATGGCTCATCCAATGAAAACAATCTACTCCACTGATTGAAATAAATTCAGTTCAAAATTCTAATAAGCAGAAGAAGTTCGGAGCATACAACAGCTGAAACGTCGGGAATAGAGCAATGAAGATAAAGACAAACGTTCGAACAATGTAAATAATGTAAATTATTACAGTAAACCGTCTCAGAAATATTTATTAATTGTCTATACTGCTGTGATGTGCTAGTAGTTATATTATCTATAAATATATACTATATAACGTAAATATATTTACCATATTAAATCCTTTTAAATGAATGGCGATAATCCAGTATTATCTGCTTCATAGCATATTAGATAACGTATAGCCGTTCAGCTCGCATTTTGTTTTTGTTTCTATATCTTAATACTTTGCTTAGTTCATAGAAATGATCTTATATTATGAGGATAAAAGATCTCATATAGGTGGACAACACATGCAATGATATCTAAATTATCATCTATGTACATATAATTGTTTGCTTAAATAAAGAGTATTTAAAATGAAAGTCTCCTACAAATCTTAGAGCAGATCAATTCATGCGAATCTGTGGATTGACAACACGAATATAAATAAAAACAACCACAATTGAATATTTTCACCAGCAACAGCAAAGAAAACTGGAATTCTCTTCCGGATACTTGCTTCCCAGTAAACTATGATCTTCAGAATTTTAAATGCAATGTGACACTATTTTCTGCGGGTATACTTTCTTTTGTTTGGTTTAATACAGCGGAGAGAGAGAAATTAATTTTTGTAGTATTATTAGTCATGCTTTATTGTAATTCGCGATGTGAGATTATGTAAAAAACTATTTTAACACTATCAAATACTTGTAAAATCCGGAGAATAGAAATATCAACTATGTTAATACTATCATATACTTGTAAAATACGAAGAATAGAACAATTAACTATTTAGATAGATGGTAAAGAAAGGTAGAAATTCTTGTTATTTCGTGTTCTAAACGGAGTATTTTGGGCATGCTAAAAGTTTATAAGTAGCTAAAACAAAATGTCAGGATTTGTTTGATGGGGTCAGGCGGGGTAAAAGTCCCCCAACAGATGTTCCCTGAGAACAGAAATTTGTGAGAATTGGAAAATCTAAATATGATGTAATCGAAAGGAAGTGAGCTGTTGATAATCCCTTCATAGCCACGGCCCTTCCGCAAATCGAGTGGTTGGAAAACAATCTCATTGTTCGAAAGCTGTGAGTCGGCCGAATCTCCCGAGAGGAGTGGCGATGGTTATAAAAATCCGGATTCAGCGTGAAATGTTTAGATGCAGTAGAGTTTAGAGACTTTAGAGTTTGAGTTTAGTTGTTGGTGAGTCGAAATGTAATGACCGTGGAAAAGCGTTCCCGACAAGTGGAGCTGTGACCCACAGCCGGTCGCCTACCACAGAACTTATGGCTAAAGAGTTAATGTCGAATGAAGCCTGCCGCCGAGTAACTTAAAGAGTTAATTCTGAATAATGCGCCTTCGATAGTAATCCCGAAAGAACGTTATTGTTTTTTTTTAATCATGGGAGAATCGAAATTTCTGATTCTTCGTTCGCTTTACTTCGGTAAATCCCGTCAAGTTTCGATAAGGACCCGAAATGACTTTGTTATTTTAGAAGTTGCATAGAGAATTGATAGCCCTGATTATAGAGAATATGTGAAAAGACGTTAATGAAAATTTAATGAATACGTGAAAAGAATTTAGTGAAAATTTGAAGGGCTCTGTTTACTTTAACGAAACTTAAAAATTACGTTTTTATTTAAGGATTGAAAGCTCTGATATTTTAAACGGACTCTCTCTCCGTTGTAAACTGGAATTCAGACGGCTGTATTGTCAATCTAAAGGCTGTATTATCTGCTCCTGTGACTAATAATTGTTTTTTTTTTTATATAAAGACATTCTTCCTAACTCTCCAGGCATGTTCGTCCTTATTCATTTATTTTATTTATTTATTTTTTTATTTTTTTTGGTGCCGTGTTTATTTTTAACCATAAGTCTACACTAGTGTCCGGTCTGGTTTTGGTGGAAAGACGCCTACTACAATTGCACAGCGTGGCTTTCTTAGATCTTTCCATAACGTGGGCAGTGGTCCGTTGTTGCAATAGACGTCTTGAAAACCAGCTTTTGTGACGAGATCAACACGACCAGCAACAGCAGCCCGATAGCGTCGATACAGCTGGTACAGTTTCGACATCATCACAGCGGGATCCGTTCCCGAACCAGCGAGAGTCCGAACCAACCGGCCAGCCGTGTGGCAGTGTCACAACTGGTGCCGTCACGACTGTCGACGAGAACAAGTGTCACAATGAGCCAGCCGCGGGCATAAGCTGCCACAGCAATGTCAATCGTTATCATCTGTCCACGTAATTATTTTATTGTACCCCCCACTTAATATTAGTTTTTCTCTTCTTATCTAACACTAACAGTAACCTCTTATGTCCCAGTGGCTTTATTGCCTTACTTGTGGTGGAATGATAAGCAATCAAATAATACTATAAGGGAAGATAATAATATAATCGGATTGTTAAATCTTTACATAATGACACACAACAAAAAACAATAAAACTCCCGTCACTAAGAGCGGATTGGTCTCATACAGCTCATCTATGATACCTCCAAAAACTATGATACGGTCTTATATATTTTATGTAAATTTCCATGAGGTGGTATTCGTATAAAACACTAAAATTATTATAAACAAATTATGTACAATAATCTATCATATGCAATATTGGTAAACAATTCAGCTAGAAAAATTAAAAATAGATGCAATGTATCTAGACATCAATTGTGTCCCCCAGCCATTCCTCAGGTATATATCGATCTGGTTAACCTACAGGGAATTCCGAACTCAAACCATTACTTCATCTGTCATGTTCTCGTTCCGCAGCTCATGTCAAAGTATATCATGTAGATCTTATTATACCTAGACATGTAAAGTAGAACGAGAATAATATATTCCCATAGATTACATGAAGGATTACCTTTTTGAATTCCATATAGGCTGACTAGATTCGTATTTATTTGTAGACTGAGAAAAGTTGGTTTTCTCAGTAGACTGTCGAGATTCTTAATTCCCTGTAGGCTGCCCAGATTCGTATTTTTCTTGTAGGTTGTGTTGATTCGTATTTCCCTGTGGGCTGTCCATATTCGTATTTCCCTCTAGACTGTGCAGATTAGAAATTCCTTGTAAGCTGCCCATATTCGTATTTCCCTGTAGGCTGTCTATATTCGTATTTCCCTGTAGACTGCGCACATTCGTATTTCTCTTTAGGCTGCCCATATTCGTATTTCCCTGTAGCCTGCCCAGATTCGTATTTCTCTCTAGGCTGCCCATATTCGTATTTCCCTGTAGTCTGCCCAGATTCGTATTTCTCTGTAGGCTGCCCAGATTTTTATTTCCCTGTACGCTGCCAAGATTTGTAATTCCCTGTAGGCTGTGCTTATTCTTATTTCCCTGTAATATTACCAGATTTGTATTTCCTTGTAGGTTGCCCAGATTCGTATATCCATGTACACTACCCAGATTTGTATTTCCCTGTAAGCTGCCTAGATTCGTATTTCCCTGCAGACTGCTCAGATTCGTATTTCCTCGTAGATATTAATATACGTCGGAATAAAATCGAATAGCACAGCAATCGAAACTTTGTGATACAAACAACAATGATGAACACTACAGTCCGAATATAAATTGTGCATGTAATGATAATTCGTCTTGCCATAAATTCAACTAAAAGTATAGAAACATAACAAATTTAACTTTGCTGCTTATGTCACCAGGGTAAACAATTGTTGTAAAGTGCCAATCAGCTCTGAGATGATATATTACTTCTGTATACAGAGAAATGTTGTGTTTGTGTTTGATAACATTGCAATTACTTTCTTTCCTAATAAAGACATTTAACGTGTGATTCTGTTTCCTTTTTTCTCTCATTCCCTCAGCTCTCTTTATAAATTTGATTGAAGACCACAACAATTTTTACATCTAATTCATCTTGGTATTTTCTTTTTAACGATGGTCAAGGTTTCTCTAATTTGAAAACTATAGATATGAGACTTTTACTCTCTGAAGATGTTTCATGAGATTAAAAGTAATTTCAGAAATATAATGCAGAATGCATCTCGAATCTTAAAAAACTCGAAAAACAAGAATTAAAAAAAATAACTTCACAGTAATATTTTATGATATTTTATGAATTAATTTTTGCTGAGGCCCACAGTATAAAATGATCAAGTGCGTCTAAATACAGAGGGCTTTTTGTAGTATTGTATGAGCGGAATAAAAGCAAAGAAGTAAAATTAATTGGGCTATGCAGGAAAGATAAGTTTTAATTGTAGACTCGAAGATATCAAGATTCTAGTGATTGGGGGAATATTATACCATTTATTTTTAATTCAAATCACCATGAGCAAGGCGAAAAAGTCACTAAGACACATGGAGCTACTGGGAATGAATGAGAATGAAAATATTTTAGAAGCAACGTAAAAACACAATTCTAAACAGGATATAAGGGATAAACCTCTACTCTTGTTCAGAAGAGATTGAGGCCAATGTGAACTAGACGATAGGTGACCTTCTCTTAGGGAAAAAACATAACTAGTGAATAAAATTTCTGAAACATTAGCAGTATAGCGTAGTAGTATAATTTTGAGAGAAACGGCTAGATATAAAGTGAGTTGGTAAGTGAGACAGGGATCTATTTTTGCGGTTGTTATGGGCACTTGATTCGCGGACCTGACTTCTGTTTGCAACATTCTCGATCTCGTTGTCAATAACGGTAGATGTCCAATTGGAGGATCGAATGACGTTCCTCACAGGCTTGACGGCTAGTTGGATCGGATGTGACGCTATTACTTACAACTTTCATTTACTTCCGGTGTTTGTGTCATAGAATAATCAGCTGTAGTTTTCTCTCTGTAAATATAAATATCTTCAAATGCAATTTTTCTAGTTCCTATTTTCACGTAGTTTGCCTACACCATTCTAAAAATTCTTCAGTAGAACCGCATATTTCTCAAGACACATATTCATTTGTGAGGAAATGATATATGATTCTGCTGAAGCTGTAAGATTCTTATGTAAACGGTTAAATACCAATTAGAAGTCCTGCACGCTATTCTGAAGCTATTTTTTATTTCGTAATCTCGTTCTCAATTTCTCACATGTACCTCTTCAGGAGTCGAAACATACAAAGCAATTGGAAGGTTTATATATTTAAGTCTTCGAGTACATATACCAGGCACTCGACAGGAATGGCGAAGCCCGAACCGTTGCATTGGATATATCTAAGGCGTTCGACAGAATTTGGCATGCTGGCCTTCTCTGTAAACTGCGGAGCTATGGTATAACTGGACATTTGTTTCAACTAATCCAGTAATTCCTCTCTAACCGCACAATGAAGGTGGTATTAAACGGACATGCCTCCCAGAACTACCATACAAACGCAGGTGTCCCCCAAGGCTCCATCTTAGGTCCTACGCTCTTCCTGATATACATTAATGACCTCCCTGATTCCATAAGAGCCCAAATAGGTTTGTACGCCGATGACACCACAGTTTACTCTCGCCTCCTACAAAAATCTGGTGTAGGCGTCAAAGCTAACTTCGCAGCCGACATTGAAAAAGACCTCCAATCCATATTGGACTGGGGTAAGAAATGGCTAGTAAATTTTAATGCTTCTAAAACGAAGCTACTGTCAATTAACCATCATCGACAATCTCACATACCTCCCATTAGCATGGACCAGGCTTGCCTCCCAGAGAGTAAAATACTGCGCCTCCTTGGTCTCACACTTTCAGCGGACCTAAAATGGAATGACTATATCGAATCCATTGCTAAATCCGCTGCTATGAAAGTCGGTTCTCTGTGTAGGGCCCGGAAGTTTTTTCCGTCTAAATCTATCATGCAGATATATAAATCTACCATCCACCCGTGCATTGAATACTGCTGCCATATCTGGTCGTGTGCCCCTGCTATTCTTCTCGGGCTTCTCGATAAGGTTCAGAGGAGGGTCTGTAATGTGATAGATACCGACTTGGCAGACCGCCTGCCGTCTCTGTCCCACCGGCGCGACGTGGCTTCCCTGTGTCTCTTCTATAAATAATTTCACGGCTTCTGCTCCGATGAACTTAGATCACTGGTGCCCCCTAAATACGAATTTGCACGGGATACTAGATTAGCAACTAGATACCACCATTTTACAGTGAAACCGATAAAATGCAACCGCAACTTCTACTCCAACAGTTTCGTTCCTCGCACTTCCCGACTGTGGAATTCCCTTCCACACGATTGCTTCCTCGACGGCTACAATCTCCAGGAGTTTAAATGTAAGGTCAATAGACACCTCCTAACACACTAACCTGCTCCCATTCTATCAAACACTCTTCCCATCTGCCCAACCCTCATCCTCGGTATCCTTACTCATCTGTCACCTTCCTCCTAACATTCCCTATGTCTAACTACTCCTTCTCTTTACCTTCCCCTATGTAGCCCCATGCGCAATAGTGGCAGTAGAATGCCTTGCTTGGGGTGAGATGATTAAAAAAAAAGACTTCTATATTTCATCTTAAAAACACGCTGTATAGTTTTAATAAACTATTAACCTACTTAATATGTATCTAATAAATACAGATCTCAGTCTTTATAAAGAGATATAAAATACTAAGCACCAAATGAGGCACGAACTCAATATGTCGTCTTAATGAACACTAAAATCATTTGGTTAGCTCTGAATATTAATAAATTTATTTAAATTATAGTTTTTTACTAAGTAGTGGTAAATTACACTAACGTTGGGCACCTCGATCTGATGTAATGGTTAAGAAGCTTGGTTCGCTAGAATCTGTTACAACTGAGTAGTGGTTTCGGTCCTCACTGTGTGCCTCATAATTTTGCCCTTTTGCTACATCTAAGCGGTGCTTATAAAATTAGTATTTTTCAGCACCTGGTGAAATGGTTAACAAGCTTGTCTCGCTAGAAAACCATACCAATTGAGTAGTGAATTCGATCTTCACTGGGTGTCCCATACTTTCGGCGTTGTATCACATGTGAACTGCGCTTAGAAAATCTCTTAACACTAGGACATATCACTTATGAAATGCTGATATTACACTCAATATAAGAGTTGTGGTTTGACATTATAAATATTGATACACAATACACTTTTTCCAATATTTACTGTTTTTAGGAAACCAGTTTGAAATTAAGTTTACATTCAAAATCGTAGCGTTGTGATTTCATATATGTGATAAGTGAAAGCAATTCAGCACTACCATATAATATTTATAATTTACTCAATCTTTACAATCTGTTTATGGACAAGATGAATGGCACAAGCACATTATTAATAATAATTGTGTCATGAAATAAGAACGCCATTTACTTAAAAGCCAAATTACACTTTGCTGAATTCGCTACTTGGTGAAGAGATGTTTTGAACTTGAGTCAAACGTAGTACTTTGATCTCTTGAGTTTATCAGTTTGTTTTGAGCACAAGCAGTCGTTCTCGATATTTGGTTGTTCGTTTATTGTTTGCACATACTTGATTAACCGTGAATATTTTTTGTAAAAGTTAGCTGTGTATTGCGATTTGTTCAACACTGATGAGGGAACCAATGGGGTTAAACGAGTCCTCTGTCACTACTGATGTGGGTCTAGGGCTTTGGGATTTCGGCGTGGGTGCGTATCTCGAATCATCTGTCGCAACTGATGTGGACCTAACGTGGACAGCACGGAAAAATAACACTTAAGGCGAAATATGACACAAGGTCATTCTTATATGGGTCTTACTGGCTCTATACCCCGCCCCAAAAAATTTAGGGCTCTAATAATTTTATATGGGTACTATTCTTTAAAAATGCATTCTCACAAGGATACTCATATTTAAGTAGACATTAATTAAAGAGTATGAAGAAGGGTGACGACTAAAAATATATTCTGAGGTAATTGAAATAGTATAAATATGCCGGATTAGAATATGAAAAATGTACTCTCTGTGTGTGTATATATATATATATATATATATATATATATATATATATATATAGTCAGCCTGTTATACAATATAAACGAGAGAAATTAAAGTATATATATATATATATATTTATTTATTGCTATTTAAATATATTATACATGTTATGATTTTTTAAGTGCCCATAATGATATTTGTGATGCTACACGAATTTCGAAACTAAATTCACACTTTTCAGGCGAATAAATTTGGGGTTTTACATGTCGGGTTCCTTTTGTTTCTGAAGGCCATGTAAAATATTTTTAAACAACACTTTAAATAAAACGTTCACGGCCTCTCACACTTTTTATGCTATATATATATATATATATGAACAGGAAATAAATGATTGTGCTTGTTCCTTCCATAGTTACTTAGTTCGTCCGTCTGTTGCGTGACTTCCCCTCCATAAGATTTTTTCCTTACCCTCTATCTTTTTAAGCGCTACTCTCCTCAGCCTTTCCCTCACCTTTGCCAAACGGAAGGGCGGTAAAAAGTGAGAGTGTATGATGAGAAAGTCTTTACCGTAGTAGCACCAGCTTAAGCTGTGTGTATATGCGTGTGTATTGTACAATATATTAAAAATAGGTGGGTTTGTTGTCGTATCCCACGACCTAATAACAACATTTCTGGCCTCTTTTACACCCTCAGCTATTACTCAGTTGGTTATTTCTGTTTAAAATAAACACAGGAGCCTTTAAATTAACTTTAATTATTTTTAAAAAAATGTAATCCCTTCTAACATTTTCGAAATTTTGTCAGAAAAATTTGTTTTGATTTGAGTAAGCGGTTAAAAATCATTACGATTTGCATCACCCACATTTTTTCGGTGACAAAAAAATTAAATTAAAAATTCTCGCAAAAAGGAAATAATCGTCTGAGTTTAATTAAGCTAACAGTACTCATTCACTAATGAATGAAATTATTTTTGTAATTATTAAATTATAAAAATCTTAATAAAATATTTTTTGAACTCTGTTACCCCCTATACGTAAATCCATGAAATATTAACAAATTTTATATTGATGGCTAACTTTTGTTTTATTTGTTCAATGCAGGATTCACTAGGTAATATTAATCATCTTTTTTTTTATTCTAAGTTTGCAATGATTATCGAAAATCTTCTCCGAAGAGTAACATAAAAAATGCAATAAAGCTCTGATATTACATAATTTGATACGCTTTTAATTGCTGGAATAAATAATAACTATTAAGGACATTCTACTCTGAAGAAAAAAATTCAATTAATAATAAAACGATTTTTATCAAACTTTTCAATTTTAGATAGGCAATATAATCATCAGTTCTTAACTAAAAAGTCTACTCGCAATCAATTCTTTGAAGATTTTAAAAATATTATTAAATGTTTATATATCATTAAATTATTTAATAATAATAATAATAATAATAATAATAATAATAATAATAATAATAATAATCGCAGAAATCGAAATATGATGAAAAATGACATAATAATAATAATGAAAATAATTCTTTTAAAATTTTATTATTTTATTAATTTATTTTATTTATTAAGACGTTACTGTCATTTGTAGTATGACAAAGTAAAATATTTCCAGGGTATCATAATTATCCTTCCATGGACATTCCACGGGTTCCGCTAGTATAAATTTTTCTGCGTGTGTTCTTGCGTTATAATTCAAATTCGCGTGAATCTACAATTTACTACAGTTTCCGTTCGCCGGAATACAATGGTTTGATGGTCAGTCTAGGGACGGCAGTCTATGCCCTGATATTTGGAGTGTGTGTTTCGTCTGAACATCAAGGTTTTATGGAATACCAACGTAATGATTTCTAATAGAGATGTTTCTCCACGTAGTATTGGGCCAATTGAAGTATTTCCCAGTTTTACCGCGTGATTACTGTTCCAGACAAATCATATCTATTTACTCATTCCGTGGGAAATGACTGCGTTGTCTTAGAGAATTAACCAATCATATTTTCTCAACATTTTATTTTCTAACGTTTCCTTCATATCTTAGCCTATATACATTTTGCAAAAATTCAAATGCTTCCCTGGATCATATTTCTTGCTGAGGTGTATACTGATATAGATATCCTGTTTACTTGGATAGTTTCCTTAGCCATAAATAATCCCGTTAACGGTTGTAGATAATCCTTTCTTTCCACATCCCTTCTGTTCTAAAATTGATCTGTGTCTTGTTTGATAAGCACTGTGAAACTGGTTTTAAGTTCATACCTATGCATAGAAGCAGCAGTTCGATTAAAATTGCCAATTTTAGGCGAACCTTCTTTGAATCTCCTCAGTTTGTTTGGCATATCGGTTACGTATTGAATAATTTCGGTTTAAATTTCTTGAATAAGTGGATATCGTTATTTATATTATTTATAGTAAGAGCGCTGTCGCCATCTGTGATAGAAATAACTAAAATGTTTGTAAATTATCACGCTTGAACTTTAGCCAGTAACCATGTTATGTTAGATTCATTCAAAATGTCTTGTTCACAGAAGTGGTATCGGGTGTTTTAACTTGAGGGAAAGAGAATGATGGATACCATAATATCTCAGAACATTAATCAACATGCTATGTGTTTTTCTTTGATGCAATAGTGGATGATTCCACCTCTTGCATTAATTCTAAATTCTCATCGCTTTTGCTGCAAGTTCTTCAAAGTAGTTTTCATAGATTCCATAACATGTAAAACGTAATTACTGCAATGCTATGCCTTTGTTGATTGTCTGGAGAATGAACGTCAGCAAAATTTCTCAGACATACTGGACAATTATCAGCATTAAAGCCATTCGATTCCCACAGATCAGTAACCAATATGACAGTACAGCGTTTCTCTAAATGGTGTATGCCTGAATATCTGGGAATATTACCACAAGCGATAAACAGTAATGGCGTTTGCCGGGTTGCAAATGAATTTGTAACGCTTTCCTGGAGCAAAGAATAGTGACGCGTCTCATTTACTTGAATCAGCAAACCGTGAAGCTATTTGAATCGGTCTAGCAAACAGTCTTTTGCAAAGAATCACAGCTATTTTTAATAACAATACTATCAAATTGATAGAATAAAAAATAATGGCAGGTGGATGGTCATTCCTTAATCGTATTGGTTATTTCGCGTATAAAATCATAGATTTTGCCATCGATCAGCTGGAATTATCTGTATTGTAGCCAAATGTTCACATTAGGTTTTCAAATTGAGTTTTGCAAGCTGTTTGAGGAGACATTTTGTATCGCGTACACCACAGAAAAGATAAAAAAATTATCGGTTATGCCAAATTGTTTCTTTTGCAGTCTCTTCTAAAATGTTTTCAGCTAATTAAAGATATCTAAATATCTTGGATGTGTTTCAAAAGATGACTGACCATTTGACACCGAAATTGGAAAATATTGTGAATAGCAAAATATATTTTCTGAAAGATAAACAAAATATTGATAAATAACAAAGTTCTAAAAAATAGTGAAAAAACAAAGAAAATAGTGCAAATGAAGCGATAATATTTGGAAAAACACTCATATTCAGAAACCAAAAGAGGCTGTGAAATGTTTGATAATCTCATGTAAAAAGATTGTTCCTAAAGTAGCAGCAATAGTAAAAAATTGTTAGTATGTACCACAAAGTCTAGGACGCAAAGGAGAGTTATGACATCCTACGTCCTGACGGAACACATCGCTTAAACGAACAGGATTTGCGAAGTAATCCCTATATATATATATATATATATATATATATATATATATATAAATATATATATATATATATATATATATATATAATTATTATTATTATTATTATTATTATTATTATTATTATTATTATACAGTGCAATTCAAAAGCAATTAAGTTTTGACATTCACTATATCAAGCAAGGAAATGTCGGTAATTTACTTGGTCATATCTTTACTGATAAGAAGACTTAAAATAACAAAACTAAACTGAACTGAAGAAGCCATCAAACTGGATGGTTATAGTGAGGCAGGAAGTTTTATTTTTAAAAATTTTTTGAAGACACATAAAAACAGGGGTTAAGTGTAGCCGCAGCGGACTTGTCAAAATTTTATAAAGAAAATAAAAAGACAGTAGCTAATGTATTATTTTTAGAATCGAAGAACAATTGTTGTTTAATCTGTGTTCAACAGATTGTGGTATGTGTTTAAGAAAAGACGGTGAGTGATTAGATTTAGGATGTATGTAGATAGGTTTAGCATTATATTTTACATAGGGTCAGTATACGTTATAAACTAAATCTAGTGTATCGTCTAAAAAGTCAACTTTTTATGTTGCAGTGTCCTATTACTTTAATATTAAAGCTTTTTTATTATGCTACGTATGAATTTAAGGATTCTATCTACTTTAGAATTAGTAGAAGATTTAGGAAGACCATGAGAACATTGTTTTAATATAAGAAAATGTTAGCTATAAAAACATTATGCTTTGCAGTTAGATTGGTCAAAAACCGATGATTCTGCAGAATCCAGTGCCCCCATGGAAATGTCAAATAGGCCTACAGAATTAGAGTTTGTCCTCTGATTATTGTTATGGAGGAGGACTCCTTGTTTGGAATTTAATATGAAATATCCTTCATGAACAATGAGGTTAGATTATTCTATAGCAAAACGCATATTAATCATTCCTTTGAGATAGACGGGTAATAATCCACTATGTCAAATTGAATAAACGGACAGTTCGATTGGATATTAATATGTTAGATCCAGTTAATGAGGTTAGTAATTTTACTCCATCAGGTTAATCTTATACTTTGTTTGATTTGTAAGCTGAATCTGTCAAGTATTTATTTACTAATTTTACTAATTTCTGGGTTAGTCATTTCTGTAACCGGTGATGGGCGATGATCATATCAGTGTTTGGTTACATTTTTTCCAAAGTGTTTGCACATTGTCCAATGTAAGTATTGCCTCATTCTATCGTGACGATTTTTATATTCATTTGGGGCAAGTACAGAACATCCTGAGATTAGATGGTCTATTGTTTCTTGGTATTTATCACAGAATCTGCATTTTAGGTACACATTATTATGTATAATATTTGCCTGAAAGATCCTAGTGAAAAGACTTTGGTCTTGCGCTGCAAGAATAAAGCCTTCAGTCTCAAACTTTAATCCAGATGCACGTAACCATCGATGAGTATTAACTTTATCAACATGGGATTTATTGGCACGTTCTGGATATTGGCCATGCAGAGGTTTGTCTTGCCAACGTTGTTTCATCTGTTCAAGAGCTTTATCCTTGGCTTTCATTTTCATATTTTTTTGCTGCAATAGTTGGTTCTTAGCTTCTGTTTTGCTTTCCTACAGAATCTACTAAATGTAAATCTTGTTTGTATTTACTGCCTTCTTTTATTATTGAATAATTTTTCTTTCTGTTTTCATGTTGTTTGACTAATTGTAACATCCAGTCCTTTAGATGATGCATCTTATGCTTATAAAGAAGCATTCTTGTTTTAGAATCAATTCGCTTGATGTCGTTTAGAGTCCGGTTTAAGATGTTGAAACTATATTAGACAACTGGGATGGCAAGGATATTAATGGCCATAATTCTGTTCTGAGAATTCAATTCAGTTTTTAATATCAGTCGTAGCCTTATATAGTACTCTTTATGCACTATTTCTGTCATTTTTTATGGTGAAATCTTTACACCTAGATATTTATAGGCTTCTTCTGGCTCTAAATCATTTGTTGTTACATCAGGATCTAAGCTAATTGAGGATGTTTGTTGTAGCGATTCTCGTAAAACTGTAGCTTTAGCACATTTATTCAAATTGAATTTTATTCCAATGTCTTCGCTGAAGCATTTTACAGTTTGCAGAAGTCCTTCTAGCTCATTAACATTCTTAGCATACAACTTTAAGTCATCCGTGTAAAATAGACGGCTTATTTTCTTTTGGGCGATTTCATAACCACATTCTGTCTTTTTAAATTGACTGGTTAGTGCTATTAATGATATGCATAATAGTAAGGGAGACAAAGAGTCACCTTGAAATATACATGTTTTGATGTTTATTTCACCAGACTTATAGCTTTTATTTATATGACTGAGGTAAAGTATTGTTTTCCATAATGGCATGAATTGTTTGATTAAATTGATGATGACGTGTGATATCTTGTATATATTTAAAGTCTTTAAGGTTCAGGAATGTGGTACACTATTGTATGCCTTACGACAATCTATCCAGTCAGTACTAAGATGTTTCTTTCCTTTGTAGTAGTTTTCCAGGAACATTTTGTCAATAAGTAATTGGTGTTTACATCCGTAACAGCCACTGTTGCACCCTTTTTGTTCAAGTGATAGTGTGCCATCTCTTTCCAAGAAGAAATATGTATGTTTTGTTAAAATAGATGTTAATAGTTTGTATATTGTCGAAAGGCATGTAATTGGTCTGTAGTTTTTCGGGTTGTTTCTATCACTATTCTTGGGTAGAAGAAATGTAATTCCTTTGGTCCTCCATGCAGTAATTTTAGTGGGACCGTAAACCATTTCTTGAAATTCTTTGTATAGTTTTTTATGTGCTGTATTTAAATAATATAGTCATAAGTTAGAAATTTTATCTATTCCTGGAAAGTTCTAATTGTGTGCTTTTTTCAGTGCAGATGTAACATCTCCTGTGATTCCAGCCCATGTGTGTTCTGTTTTATTTTTCATCTCTAATGTGCAATCCAATCTACTTATTTCTTATGGTCTTTAGAGCAAGCCCATATTTTTCCCAGAAATGTATAACTTCTTCTATTTTGGGTCAGGGGGACTGTCACTTCAATTCTTTTTTTACCTATTTCCTTGTAAAATTTCTTTGCATCGTTTTGAAAAATCTGGTTTTGTCTGTCAAAATTTGGTCTTTTCTCATAGCGTCTTATTCTTTGAGCCTTCAATTGTATTGTTTGCTTTATTTTTCCTTAGTTGACAGGACTTCATTTTCATTTCTAATGTTGTTTTTTCTTTCAACTCTTCTGCCTTTACTAGATCTTACGTTTATTCCTCTTGCCAGTTCATCGAGAACTGATAGTTCACTTCTAAG
Source organism: Ascarosepion bandense (assembly GCA_037127315.1). Classification (NCBI taxonomy): domain Eukaryota; kingdom Metazoa; phylum Mollusca; class Cephalopoda; order Sepiida; family Sepiidae; genus Ascarosepion; species Ascarosepion bandense. The sequence goes on along the minus strand of JBBBDQ010029808.1, from coordinate 80,869 downwards.
TTGTTCGATTACTTTTTTGTTCTTATCCAAGTTGGATCTTCATGTCTGCGAGACTGCCTTGTTTTTAATTTGATGTTCAATTTTTTGTTGCTGCTATTGCTGATGCATATATTCAATGAGATTTATATGAGTGTCTTCTTCATCCAAAATTAATTTAAGTGCTGCATTGTAGAGCTTAATAGTTTCGATGTTATGCTTTGTTGGTTGTAATTTTTGAAGCTGTTCTCGTTCCTACATTGCAATATTTTGTATCTGAGTTATATGGTTCTTGATTTCTTTCTTGGCTTCTTGTACACTGTTCTTGTTTTCCGTAAAATAAGTCTGTTCAATGTGTTTTGAATTTGTTTTATTGCCGTCTTCTTACTGACTCAGATAACACCTTTTCAGCGCTACTTCGCAGTGATTTGTGTTTATCACGGTTTCTACATTGTTTTATCCCATGCTGCAAAAATAAAAATAAAAGAGGATAATGTTCAACTATAAAAGGAGAGAATAATAACAGTGGGTTAATTAATGTATATAAAGTCGATACTTTGATATTAATTTGATAATATAAAAATGTGTAAAAATATAAGTAGAACAAAGATTTTTTTACTATTATTATTATCATTATTATTATAGCATACTGCAACTCAAAGGCTATTAAATTTCGGTGTTCAATACACCATCACATGACAGTGAAATTATATATATATATATATATATATATATATATATATATATATATATATATATGAATAATGACTTGATACACCTGAACAAGGATACAGCTCTGAATAAAATAATTTTATGCTCATTATTATTTTATAATTTTCGGACCGAAGGTGCTTTTCCGCCAACATTTCTTCAGGGAACAATCTCTGGCATAATTAATTATAATTATATTAGACTGAATAGCGACTAATTCAAAGAAGGCAATGCTAGAAAACGTTTAAAAATACGATTATCATAAATACGTAAAATTAAGAAAATATATAAATTTACGATTAAAATAAATGGGTAAATAAAGAAAATATGTAAATGATTCACCGGAGCATAAAAGAGAAAAAAAATTATATATATATATATATATATATATAATTGTACATAGACTCAATTCAATGAAAAGATATATTGCGCCAGTATATTGCATATATCTAAACTTATTTATAAGAGGAATTTTGTCTGTGTGTGTGTGTCTGCGTGTCTGTGTATCCGTTACCTATAGACTCTGAAACGGCTGAACCGATTTTCTTGAAAATTTACACAGTTGTACTATAAGCGTCTGCGAGTGTTCTTAGCTCGGTTTTGTGTCGAGGTACCCCAGATAAATATCAAAAATCGATAATCGAAAACATCGCGTTATAGAAGGAGTGGTCCGATTTTAATCAAATTTGATACACTCATAGAAAAAGACATAAGAAACAATATTCAGAAGTTTCAAGGTTGCAGTTATTACAATAGTGCAGAAAATCGATAATATATATATATATATATATATATATATATATATATATATATATATATATATATAAAAGGCAAGGTGTTTGTGTGTGTGTGTCTGTTTATCTGTCTGTATGTCCTCTATACAAATCCACAATTTTTATCCGATTCTCACTAAACTTCACACATATATTCTTTAGGCTGAGTCCAGAACCATGGATTAGTTTTAAAGCTTTCATTACACCCGAGCAACGCCGGGCTATACTGCTAGTATATATATATATATATATATATATATATATATATATATATATATATAACGTTATTTCATTTTTTTTTACTTTCAATAAAATTGTAAGAAAAGCCAGAAAGCGATACATCATTTATTGGCTTCTGACTTTAATTGCATCAACTCGAGTGCATAGATAAATTAATAATATAGGTGCTTTTAATTATTAATTTTAGACACTATACCACTAAATATTAACACTTTCAGAAGGTATATCACAAACTATAGGTCTTAAATTACGAATATCTGTTAACTGAAATTACTGGTATTATTTAACCAATGGTACGTTTCCTAAAGCCGTGGGAGGTTCTTGGTAGGCATGCTGTTTCCTCGTAAAGACAAAATGGAAAATGAACTATTTAAATTAAAGACCCGAGATAAAATATTGAATATAACATGAGTTAATATTTTTCCTTATTGCCAACCAATATATATATCAAAGAGAAGATGAGATATTTAACATTAAAAACTATTATGTTTCATGGATGTGGAATTACTAAAAAAACTTTTAATATTAATATAGCCTGTGGAAATAGAATGTAAGTTTTATTTACAGCGTTTTCTAGTTTTTGGTGTTAAATAGGATTTCCGCCTCACCAACAGATTTTGAAGATACGCGCCTCCAAATGACTAATTTCCGTATATATTGTCAGTTAGTGAATTATCATATCCTTGTTTATAAAGATATTTTAGGAACAAAATATTAACCGCCTCTTAATCTGTAGAAAGCATTCTTTATATATATATATATATATGATTTTCACTTTTTTCTTGTTGTATGTTATATATTTATATAGCTATAAATATGTATTATTTACGAGTCATGGTTTGTGATTTCAAAGATATCTGCGTTGTGAATGATGGATTATTTTGTGCCCACTCAGCATACCCTTTCTCACAAACGAAACCTAGCAAACATATGAATCCTTTCCCACAATTTCCTTGACAAATGTTCTGACGAGCTACTATCCTTAGCTCTACCAGTCATGGCCTTGATACCTAAGACACGCTATAGCGTTGTCATAGAAACGAAACATCCTTATCCAATTCGTATTCCATTAGATCAATAGTTCTCTCTTTGAAAGCTAAGAACCAACTTGACTCTTTCATTGGAACGAATCAAACTTATTCAGTTAGTATTCTATTAGATAAATAATTCTGTCCTCGATAGCTAAGGCCCACTATGACACATTCATTAGGACGAATCAGCCTTATTGGACAGGTATTCCATAAGCTCAATGGTTCTTCTTGATATCTATGACCCACTATGGCACTTTTACTGTGATGAACCATTCTTATTCATTTCATATTCCATTAGCTAAATAGTTCTGTCCTCAAGTGCTAAAACTCCTCGTGACACGTTCATTAGGACGAATAATCTTTATTTCATTCATATTTTAATTAGTAAGAAGTACCACTATGAGAGTTTCTTCTAATAAATATTGGATTTATGAAAGAAACACCAAAGCTAATTTTTCCGATCATTTTAAACAATCATTTTAAATATTTCAAGTGTACAATTAGTAGTTATCCTTAAAAAAAAAAAAAAGAAAATACATAAACTACACATCCGTCGTCCATTAATAAGGCTCATACAATTAAATCATTCTATAACCCTCTACCTTGAGTGTTTTTGGGGGGTTTTATTAGGTAAAAAATATTAGTTTAAATATAGAATTTTTTAAAAATTATTTCACCCCACTTCTGATGTGCACGGGCTACCTAAGAGAGTTAAAGTTTTAGACAGAGACAAAAACGAACCAGTTACAGGGGTAAAAAAGAAAGAGCAAGATAAGGATGTGGACACAGGATTGAAGACAGTTACGAGGAGAGAAAGGAAAAGAACAAGATACATGGGGTAATTTGGAAAAAGCTGGACAAGTGATGGGAATTGATTTTGCATTTAAATTCTCGGAGGTTGTAGCCGTCAGGAAAGGAAGTATATGGAACGGAGTTCCATAGGCGGGAAGCATGAGAAAAGAAATTGCTGAAGCAGAATTGTAGCCTGTGTTTGGTAGATTTAACTATAAAAGGGTTTTTTCCAGTCTGGTTGCACGAGTAAATTCTTGTGGAGGGGGTACCCGTGACCTAAGTTCATCAGAGCAGAAGCCATGAAAATATTTATAGAAGAGACAGAGGGAAGTTACATCCCACCGATGAGAAAGTGGCTGGAGTCGAGCTGCCAGTTCTGGACCAATCACATTACAGATTCTCCTTTGGAGCCTGTCGACAACACTGAAATGAACGGCAGGGGCGCCTGATTAGATATGACAACAATATTCTATGCACGGTAGAAATTAAATGTTACGCAGGTTTCTCACATTTTTTTTCGAATTATATATTCCTAGAATTCAATATTTTCTTTAGTTTCTTAAAAGCATATTGCTATGATGCCATTTTGATTTGCTGTTAAATATTCTTGTTACTATATTACTCAATTAAATTTCTATAGTTATTTTAGTTTGATGTGAGCATTAAGAGGCACAGAACATGAACTCTTTATTTTACTGAAAATATGCAACAGAATCAATGTCACGTGTTTAAGTTCTTCCCATAATAATAGTAGAACCTTCTTCTTCTTCTTCTTCTTCTTCTTCTTCTTCTTCTTCTTCTTCTTCTTCTTCTTTGTACCTCGTCTCCCTATAGCTGGTGGCTCTTAACACGTTTTCTCCTGTTGAACCACGCAATCGCTGTTCTGCCATCCACATGTTCAGGACAGACAAATACGTTACTCGCTGTTTTCACCTGTCTTTCTTTCCTTCTATCTGGCCTGTTAGTATCAGGTTCTCCAAACCCTCCTTCCTCATTGCATGTCCCAGGGAATTTGGTTGTCTCTTCCTGATGCTCAGTATTACCCTCCTTTTCGTTTCTAAAACTCATCATTGGTCACGCTCGATACATGATATCTGCATCATTCTTCTGTAGAACATGTCAGTTGCTTCAAACTTTTCCGTCATCTTTGAGGATATATTCCAGCATTCACTACCATATTAGAGGTCTGACATAACATAGCAATCCAGTACTCTATTCTTTGTTTCTATCAAAAATTTCCTGTCTATTAATTCTCTACTCAGCTTCTGGTTCTTTGCCATGCCAATTCGCCTTCAGATTTCTGCGTCGCACTTTCCGTCTACCTTTAGATGTTTACATTTTTGTAACTGCTTGTGTAATATAGCAATCTGGCCCCACCCGAGGAAGGTTGATGCAATCGATGGTGTTTCCCGTCGGTGAAGGGGTCAGCGAACGACAAGACAGGTGTTTGAGAAATACATCCTGTCGGGGCCTGGAGCAGATGTCGCAGGGTTATGAGTCGGGCTCGTTTGACCTTATTTCCGACAGCGGTGGAAATGACTACGGAGGCAAACAGAACAGGTGTCTCTTGGAATTACGTGGGCGTTGCGTGGGCGAGGCAAAACCGGAAGGAAAAGTCCCGGTTCTAGAAGACTATAAAAAGACCTCGACACACGGATTCAGCAGCAGAGAACGGCCAGTGGAAGCAGAGAGACGCCACAGGCAAGACTACACTCCCGTCGACCCATTCTATGTGCGCTCTCACTCTTCCATTCTCTGTTCCACACGGGTTCGTCGTCAGGAATAAAAATATAACCTTATATTTTTATATATGCGTGTTCTCGTTGTTTGTCGTCGTACGGCGATATATAACACTTGATTTTAGTATCCACCCCCTGTATTTGGCATTTTAGGCTGCACTTTTTGCTGATGAACATACATTAGGTTTTCTTGCAGTTTATTTGTAGTCCTTTCTTATCTCTCTCTTCAGCTACATTTTGTAGGATGTCTTGTAGTTTCTTTTCCGTATCTGCTATCAGCACTGTATTATATGAGTACCTTATGCTGTTCAAATTTTTGCCTCCGATGACATATCCGGGCATAACATCTAGGGTCCTCAAAATAGTCTCGCTGTACAAGTTGAATAGATTCGGTGAAAAACACATCCTTGTCTTACGCCCCTTTCAATCTTTGTATATATGCTGAATTTGTTACCTGCCCTTTTGCAGGCAGCTTCCAGTTTGCCACCTACCTGGAGTAAAATGTGCCCAAAAGTTTCTAGAAGGAACGACAAATCATTCAAATGTCTCTAAAATAAAATAAACAAATCTTATGAAAAAATGCTTGTATAAAATGCTTTGTTCTAGATTCAATTAGGTTTTCAGTGGGTAAGTCAACTTACTGCTTTCTTAAAATAACAGCCCCGCACCATAAATGTTCCCAACACTTACTACACCCTTGAAATTTTATTGTACCTTACAAAAAGCTTTAACGCCAATCTTGAGAGACTCACCTCCGCATATATATAAAATATTGTATAATGGTCAATATATGATTGAACCATAAGAATCAAAAAAGAAATGGATGTACATCGTTGGAAACAAGTTATGCAATGTTATTTAATGCAAAGGTAAAGGTGACTTTGGTTAAATATGTTATCACTGGTGATGGAATCTTAAACACTGAGCTGCATTAAACAAAGAAAATACTTGATAATTGTGAAAAAATCAGGGATATGACGATTTGTCTAATTTCGTAGAAATTTCGAAGTTATGGATTAATATATTTTCTTTCTCCGGCTCGAGGTTACTACCAGGGTAGCCCTCTTTGTTTGGTACCAAATGTAGAATAAATAATGATTTCACAACTAGTAGGGGGTAGAGATATTAATTACAAACTTGAAAATATGTAACTACGGACAGCTGTGTTACTATACACCACCAGCAGGTCTAAATAGTTTTTGCCAGCAAAAAGAAACATTTTCTTTCGTTATAAATTAAAAATGTAGAAATTTGAAGCCTCTTGGAAATGTGACGTTTGTATGATCTCTTTGAGTTATGATATATATATATTTACGATTATCAGAAATGTATTTGCTTAAGGTTTTCAGTTCATTTTCTAGATTCATATTGAATGTTTCTTTAAAATTTCACTCGAGCTGTTCACGTCTATCATTGACAGATTTATTTCTTTAACGACATCTAAGAAAATTTACACTGATATCTAAAATGAATGATATCGTTATTTTGTTCGTATGAAGGCAAATAAGAGAATTACTTAGTACATATATATATATTGAAAACTATGAAAATGTTTGTTTTTTATTCTGAAGGCCCATTTATGGGCAGGCATCTGTATATATGCTAATAATCATCTAAATCTTAAGGAGCACTGTAAACCCTTTTAGAAAGGTACTTAGAATTCTGCAGAGAGCATCTAAAATTTTACGAATATATTTTGTTAATTTCAAACAAAAATAGTGCTGCTTGCTTGTTAAATAAATGCCAAATGTTTCATATAATAAAACTGCTTATATTACGATTATCATTTAGAATGTTTTCACTTTTCAAAATCTTTGCTTATAATCTATATAGACAGAAAAGGGTGTTACATTAAACTCAGGCGCAGAGAATAGGAGTTAAACTGACACATTCTTTGTCATTAAACTTGTGATAATTTTATAAAAAATATATTTCACTCTAGGAAAGTCAATGAGTCGACTAAGTCACAAGATACTTACTGAGTGTGACATAATATGAATCACAAAAAACTAACAAAGACATATAACATTATAAACAGTAATTAAGTAAACAGCAGATAACGATTGACATTACTTTTAAATTGTTGTATATTAAATTTGACTGGGAAGCAAGAAACTGGAAGGTGGTTTGACAAGCGACAAGTGTAAAAGAATAAAGGTAGCCTGGAACTTATTGTCATATCGAGCTATTTCAATTGTAAAATGATTAGACCTTGCTGCCAATCTAGCACTACGCTTAAATTCATAAAGTATTGGTATCATAGAGTAAAGAAATACTTATTTTGTAAAATACAAAAATGTGACAGAGTCTAAAATTGAGAATAGGTGGAGGCTGGTTTCAATCTGTCTTACATAGCTCGCCACAATCAGTCAGTTAAGTGCCATACGTGATACACGCTTGGGCGATCATGCCTCTTTCGAGACATGACTGACTGGGCAGAAGATTATCCCGCAGTAGGTTGCCATTGCTTTCTGCGGTAGACTGGTTGCCGACCAAGGCTATAGAACCCAATCCGTCCTATTATTTGACCCATAGCTGGAGGGAAGATACGGATTAATACCTTTCCCAAGGGTATTTGTGCGTATATGATTGCAGCGAATTCAACCGGAATTCGAACTCGGCTCTCCGATTTCTCGTTCCGAGTCGATATCCACTGGACCACAACGCTCACCACAATATTCCTTACATTAAAACTACACATTTTTACTACCACCACCATGATACCTCAAAATCACAACGAATTCCTAAAGAGTTACTATATTCACAATGTGACTGAAGGGTTGAGAGATAACTATAACAACATCTAAAAAGTAAACTCCTCATGAATATTTACAATGATTACAATTATATACAAGAAACTAAACAAATAGTGTTTGTAATAAGAGTAACATAAAATGATTAATTATGGCAGAAAAATCAGTTAACTTGACACGATTATAGCGAGATTTAAATAATTCATGTAATTATCTTTTCATCCTGTACAGCAAAAAATTATGAGAGAAATAAAATTCTTACCGGGATTCGTTATTGGCGGCCACAGTCTTAACAATATCAGATACGCAGATGACACGGTGCTGATAATAGACACGGAAAGGAAAATGCAAGACCTTCTATAGAAGGTAGCAAAAGGAAGTGTGAAGAAAGGACTAAGCATACATTTAAACTGACTGTACGGTCATCAGCAAAAAGAGGAGCCCAATGCGCCAACAACAACTCGGAGAAACTAAAAGTAAAAAAATAAAAAAAACTGGGAAATATTTTGACAAAATATAGAAAGTGTTACATGAAAATTCAAAGACTCATTTGCATGATCAAAGACACATTTCCGAAGCTAACCAGTGTGAGAAATATATTCACATAGCTTAGCGCTTAAGCAGTGAAAGGAAATTATCAAACATAACAAGACATACCTGGTATAGAAAAAACAATTTATTTGTCTTGCAAAAATATGCTGAATTTTGCTGCTACTGTGTAGCTTGGTATAGTCTCTTTTCTCTGCTTAGCTTGGTATAGTATCCTCCGTCTAGGAGTGGGATGAAAAAAACACAAGGAACTGCGATCCGCGACGTACAGGAACTTTCTTCTGGGTCAGCTTCTTTCACAGTTTCTTATCTTGGTATAAGATGATAGTGCTTAGAGAATTTTTCTCTAGTAAGGCAAGGCTTTGCCCATAGGGTATCCTTTTTAAGGTAAGAAGGGTAACAAGAGATTTTCTCCGTTACAAAGTTGTGGCATTAGCCTAAAAGATTACAAAGAATTGGTAAGATGGTCTCGATATAGCGAGACAAGTGGGCGCCAATTTAGGCCCCGCTGCAACAAAAAATCCGGAGCGGCACAAATACGTCCGATATTGTTCGTGCTAGCTGAAAAAGGAGAGAACAAAACCATCAGAAAAAAAACAAAAACCTCTGGTAAAGCCCGCCTAAAGTTCAAAACGAGGTTCGGGTTAAATCAGCCAATCAGGAGACCCGTTGCATCTGTAAATTTCCGACACCAGAGTCCTGAAAGACAAAAACATTTTATTAGAAACAGAGAAAAGATTTCTAAATTGCTATGTGATATCTGTCCTTCTGTATAGAAATTTATTTTGGACTATCTCATCAAAGATGAAAGAGAGGCTTGAGGCAGCGGAAATGTGGTCTTACAGAAAAATGCCGAGGATATCATGCACAGAGCATGTGTGCAAAGATGAGGCGTTGGAAAATATGCAAACCAGAAAAAAACTGATACTTAATATCAGGAAGAGAAATGAAGTTCCTGGTACTCGTAATGAGGAAGGAGTGCAGGGAGAAATTAATTATCACAGGTCCGATAAAGAGAAGGAGATAAGGGGAAAAGCAGCGCGAGGCGTACAGGTTAAATCTGAGCAAATCTGTGGGGAGTGGGGCTTTGAAGAGATGCCAAGAGAAAAGAGCGACAACAGACAAACCCCAACGAAAGTGCATGATCACCTACGTTCTGAAGGGACACGGTATATGAAGGTGAAGAATTCAACCCAACACTTTATAAAATACACCCTCAACAACAGATGCAAAAAGCGCATTCAAACAAAAAAAAAAACGAAACTCATACTGATATTACTAGTCACCTAAAGGCCGATGTTGGTGGTGTTAAACAAAAGAAAGTGATGACAAAAAGTATAAAAAATGGCCAATAATGATACATCATGTAGAAAAGCTATAGAGGGAATGTATGGTCATTATTCGTCTTTTGGCATAGGGCGAGTTCTTCAAAACAATTACAATGAAAATATTTAAGAAAAGCACTAAGAAGGAAAAAGACGAAGGCTCAGAACCGGCAGCTGATTTTCTAAGCGCCACTTAGACGTGGCACAAAGACGAAAGTACGGGATACCCAGTGAGGAACGAACACACTACTCAGTTATAATTATTTAACAAGACAAGCTTGCTAACCATTACACACACCAAGGTGCCCACGTGTCAGGACCGGTAGTATTACAAATTCTTCTCTGCATTTCACCAATAATATCTAAAGAGATTTTGAATATTAAATCATATTTAAAACAAAAAGAATCTATTTATAATAAATTATATAAATAATTAGGAAACATTTAGTACTATAAGTAAAATATTAATTTTCTAAAATGAAATTAGATAATAATGAAATAGATATGTATTTTTAAAAAGTTGAGGTCGAATAAGATATCGTTGAATATTTAATAACATGTAGGCCCGTTTTAACATTTTTGACGACAAAATATTTATATCGTCATGCCGACCAAACTGAATTGAACATATATATTGATGGACATAATATTGAGCATCTTACATCAAAACATAAGAAAAAAGGAATTAACCCAAACACCTGTGCGTGACGGGATATATATATATATATATATATATATATATATATATATATTCTTCACTATTTCACTGCATATTTCTTGCAAGAAAATTAATAGTAGTTGCTTGATGTCCTTATGTTGACGTTAATTTTTGTCTTTTATTTCACCTGAAACTAAAGAAAAAATATGATGTTTAGAACGGCTCATGATTAACATAATAGACATTCATTGTCTGTAATATTTCTAAGAATATCTGTTTAGAAAATTACCTGCTACCTCGATACACTAAAATATATATAAATACAGAACTGCCTTTATCATAATAGAGAGTACAGCTACCGTATTTAGTAGGGTCGTTCCAAAAAGTTCCATGTCTCATGAGGAAAGAGAAATATAGCCGAACATTATTATTATGGTAACCATGTCCGTCTTAACACCTTTATGGCCAAACTACTCACGGAGCAAAATGTAAATTGTCGATTATACTAAATATATATTTATTTCATTGATACTTCATCAAAACTTGTGTAAAACAGTAAAACTATGCTGTAATCAAACACAGTAATCTTTCGAACAAAACAATAATACTCAGTGAGTCACATAGTTTAGATGTTGGAATTATCTGAATTAAATTACTACGAACTTCTTATTATAGCAAACATTTGCGGTATTACCTTTCAGAGAATAGTTTTATTATCATTTTTAAGTCAAAATTCTTCAAGTATCGGATGTTATGTTTCATGCACATGAGTGAAAGTCTGTTCAAACGATACTGCTCTATTGTGCTACAAAGCAGATTTTTTATACGTTTCAATCTTTAAAAAGATTGTTTATCTGTACAACTGATCACACCATACCCATGAATACTCTGAGTGCAATTTCAACATTTAAGAAAAAAGGTTATATATCTTCCGAAATTATGTTTCTGTAAAGTTCAAAAAGAGACTGTCATCAGAAACAATGTAGTGCTTGAGAAGCTCATATTCAAATGAAAAATCATCAGAATTAAGGTTTTTGTGATATATATTAGCCGGATGTTCACATTTTTTCTTTATTGCATCAGACACAATCGTGATCAGTACATTGGAAAAAGAAAACAGATATTTATATTTAGTAAATAAGCCTTTACACGTTTTGTCATTTCAAATATTTGAGTGTCCAAAATAGAGAAGTAAGTTTTTAATTTGAACGTTTTTGGTTTTACTGAGAAGCATTTTTCTGCTGATCTATCATATGTATTAAGACGAACACTTTGTTATTGTCCTGTTTTTTCTAATCACTATTATATGTATCTGGATAGAAATTCCTGTCTTTGAATTCATATTCATTAAATTTGTTTCTATTTTCCTGGAGATAAGGTTTCGTAGACTCAGATGTATGCGGCACAACAATGATTTTCACATCCTTTGATTACTGGACCTTCCTTGTATTGTTCATTTGTTGATCAATCCTTCTGCTTCTAACCTTGTATTTACTTGGTTTTAATTGTCAGCTGATTGAAAGTTTTATAATTTTGGAGTCCACCATATGGAGCATGAAAAGCATCAAAAGGTGCTGATCATCTTCTGTCAGACAGACGCTTGAACTCAAAGTCTTTTTTTAGAGAGTAGTGTCCATGCATTCCAATGATGTACCGAACCAGCTAAAAGTGAAGACTGATGCTGAAAATATCAGATAAATTTTATAGTCTGTGAACAAAAAAAAGTTCAGACTGTTTCAGGCACAGAGGATGTAGACTGTTAACTCGGTTAATAAATCCTTGCATCAAGTATATCGTCTAGACGTATTTTAGGCAGTATCATATGACTGATTACAGCAGTTTGTTAGTGGAATTTTGTTCTCATTAAAAAAATTCACTACAGTGACAGTTAAGTGCCGTAGGTGATAAACGTTTTAGGCGATCATTCTTTTGAGACATGATTGACGGGGCAGAAGATTATACCGCAGTTGGTTGCCATTGCTTTCTGCGGTAAACTGGTTGTCAGCCAAATCTATAGAAGCCAATCTGTTCTATTATTTAACCCATAAATGAAAGGAAGAGACAGATTAATACCTTTCCTAAGGGTATTTGTACGTAAGTGAATGCAAGGAATTCAACTGGCATTCGAACTCGGCAACCCGATTCGTCGTTCCGAGTTGATATCCACTGCACCAGATTGCACATCCGCACATCAGCGTATTAAGCTCCTATGCCTCATGAGAAAAGATGGGATGACATTTTCCATGGGTAACAGCCTTGAGCAGTGTGTAAAATCTCTGGAGTAAGATCTGCACACATTAATTAATACTTTGATTCTTTTACTTCTTCAAAAAAAATAGTAGAAAGATACTATTGTCCTATTAATTCAATATTCCTTGCAATTATTTGGAGATAAATATGTCGGTTTTTCTTCCAGAATTTTTATACATTTTAAAATGTTCTTCTCAGAAAATGGTCAAATTTACTCAGCAGCTCTAGTATACATAAATAGTTTTTTTATTGTCGCTGACCCCATAATTTTATTTTCTCCATAAAATGACGAACCTTTAGCAGAAATAAAGTGAAATACAGAAATCACACGTGTCAATGCTATACTTAAATCTTCCTGCTCTGAGCGATGCTCTTCATGTGATAAAGAATCTACACTTCCAGTTTCATTATGTCTTAGACAATATGCTTCTGTACACTTTCACACACACACACACACACACACACACACACACACATATATATATATATATATATATATATATATATATATATAAATATTTAGTATTTAGTCTTACACCAAAATGTAGGGTTATATTATACAAATGTACTTGCAATAACATTCTTTTCCAATAATAGAAATATCTTGCCTTTAATTTCACAAACACCATATATTCTTATTACAACTTCTGTACTCTTTTCTAGTTCACAAAACTGCCGAAAAAATCTAATTATATTATAGTGGTATTGCTCGGGTGCTTACTTTTAATCTAGCATCAACTATGTATAGATCTACACGATTATATTAAACGCTTCTCTTAAGTTGCACAATTAAAAATATTATCCATTCATATATTCACAAACTATCAAAGCCTGGTAATTAGTACTGCATCAGAAATTCATAATCTTAAATAAGCACTACATGCTTACCGTACAAGCGTTCAGTATTGTGTTTAAATCTCAAGTTCAATTGCTGATAATCTATACATAGCCCTATATCTGGGTTCATACTCAATGTCAAAACATATTCAATAATTATATCATTGCTGTTTATAGTACGACAGTAAGTTTATTTTTACTTCTGTTTTTTTTATTTTTATAGTTGCTTTACTATTCATTTCAAAATATGTAGCTAGCTGCAATAACTCTGAATTTTTATTAAATGGAATTCTTTATCAATATTTGACAAAGAAATAAATACTTCAACAGAAAACGACATTTTTAAGCAAACACAAATACAAAGTATGCTTTCAAAAATACATGAAGAGAAGTAGGAATTACTTTCTTTCTTGTTCTTGTGAAATGAACATCATATGAGAAAATTATTTGTTTTAGTTAAGAGAACTGAATTGCTGTTTTTGTTTTGAAATGAACATCAAAGCTTAGGACGAGTCCCCATTTTTTCACGGTTGCGACAAAAAAGGAAAGCAAAAGAGAAAGATGGTAAAAAAAAGAATCGAGAAATACCTTAGAGATTTATAACAGTCAAAAGTACTTATTCAGGAAAGCAAAAATAAATATATATTACAATACTGATTCAGTACAGGGGAAAATTGAGAATTAAATCAAGCCAGAGAAAAAAAGATTATATTTTGTCACCAACTGTAGTTTTAGTCACAAATATTAAAATACAGAAATGAGACTTTTACCGGTGAGTCTGTGCTAGGATTGCAAACTGACCGTCGGAAATCAAGGGGGATGATTTTTTCCGTGAAAGTGAATTTGTCTGCAACTGGACTGATCTAGCTAGACAAAAAATTCCTCGCTATTTTCAATATCTGCTTGGAATTAGATCTTTCTATTATAATATATATTTTATCATTCACAAAACGCTCAGCTTGTCGTAGTAATTTTTATGTTAAGTATTTCCTTAAAAAAATCTTCTGCAACACAAGTCACTTAACATACACAGATTAGCATTGGAACCCTCTGTTCGTGGAGACACTGGGAACTTTCCTATCAGTTCATGCGTTCAGACTGTCTGGTGGCACCCCACTCCTTCTCAGAAACCTAGAAAAACTAATTCAAATTCTTGATTTAATTTCTGTGTACGTGAGATTTATACATATGTGAGATGTCTGCGACAAATCTAAAAATGAACAAAACCGAGGATGGAATAGTCATAAATTGTCTGCAAAAGAAATGTATGGCAGCAAGGAAATATCTCAGCACATGCTATAGATATTTTATAGATATTATATTATTATATAGATATATCTATATAGATATATATAGATATTTACTGAGGTCTCATCTGATATAAATTTGAAGAAGTGGGCTGCAGAATTCATGTCGGGCAGAGTCAGTACAGAAGATACCCCACGGTCATGTCTAGAAAACACAACATCTGATGAACAAGTTGATAGAATTCACCATATTATTTTGGATGACAGACGTCCTACTCTCCAGAAGATTTTTAAGTCTATAGGTAATAGTTCTTGTTTGGCTTATGCAGTGTTAAGTGAGATCTTGTGGATGAATAAATTGTCTGCAAGATAATTCCTAAAAGTACGGACACAACAGCAGAAGCTTAAAAGGGATCACATTTCCCGGACACTTCTGACTGGCTGCCTACCGCAGATTAGTAAATCAAGATTAAACCTGGGTTCGCCACTTCAGCCTGGCTTAAAGGGTAAGAGCAAACTAAGGAAGACTCGGTTCTCTACGTCCTAGGAAGTTCCATCAGACAGCGTTTGGTAGCCACTGTGTTTGAGATTTTGAATGTATAACCATATTAAACTAATTGGCAAAGGGAATAACTCTTAATGGGCAGTACCATTCATCAGAATTAATACATGTGAATGAAGTAATCTGCTGGAAACACATCGGGAAATTGTGAACAGGAGTATTCTAGCTATGGAATTTGCCCGTTCACATTGCTTAAGTTGAAGTAGCTGAATTAACCAAATCTACTTTGAATTTCTACCACGTACCCCTTAATCACCAAGTTTAGCTTCAATTGACTTCTTTTCTAAACTCAAATCTCAACTGCGTGCTTGCCATTTTTGAAACAATGACGAGACCATATGCGCTGTGGTAGAGTTTTTCGAGGACAAAGACACCACTTATTTTATGGGATTGCAACATTTAACTATGTGAAGGGAAATTATATTGAAAAATAGAGAAAAAACTGTCGCTTTCAAACGACCCTAATATAGGCGTCTAAAGAAAATGACATAGAGAGAAAGAAAAAGAAAACTTCGTATAGCAAAAAAAGTTTTAGATCTAGAAAGAGAAAAAACAGAGAGAAGACGAACATTAGTTAGAAACTAGAAGAAGTTGAGAGATATTGGAAAAGTGAAGAAAGGTATTTTATTCAGAAGGAAGAATAAGAAAGAAAAGACGTTCTGCTCGGCCGAGCGACTTGTCTGCCAGGAATGCATATGAAACAGTAAAGTCGAGCTTATCATTACGGCAGTCACAATCTTGATCTATGGCACGCACCAATGACAATTTTCGCCACCGTGCTGATCTGTCACCGCTCCTTTTACACGCAATTAATTTCTCGTTATAAAAGTAAAGTCATCTCAGGAGTGCTTTGCAAAGTTTTTCAGCTGCATCTAATTTGGATTTGAAGACATACACATGTTCAGAATTGCAGTACTTCTTGAGACGTAAGTTCTTATTAAGAGAAAGAATTAAAGGTTTTCCACTTTACAAAAGTTCTGTTTAATATTAACAGAAGCAATTCCTGGTGTAAATAATCTTAATTCACGGGCTTATCGCTCATGAAATATGTGATTTTGTGTGTGAAAAATAGTTTTACAAAAATTGCACACTACTTAAAATAACTTTAGGACTAATACCTTGAAGATACCTGATTTCAATATTCTGATATATATTACTATAAATCTTATAAAAAGTTTTACAGCTATGTTTTAACTTTTATAAATTTTTGTTATAGTAAATTTTATCTAATTGTTCTGTAGTGCTGCAGCAAAAACAACCTAACATCTATAATCTTCTTTTATATTCTTAGTCGTTTTAAGGCGTAGGCAATTATGGCCCTCCACCTCTCCCTATACCTCGTTTAGCACGTTTCTCCTGTTACACAAAACAACCCCCGTTTTTTATACACCTGCTCAGGCTCTTCAAATATGTTATCTTTCCCTTTATCGATTTTCCTTCTAATTGGCCTGTTGGTATCAGGTTCTCCAATCCCTCCTTCTTCGTGACATGTCCCGGGACTTTAGTTGTTTTTTCCTGATGCTCAATAACAATTTCCGTTTCGTTTCTATCCTTTCCAAAACCTCATAATTGCTCACACGCTCGATCCATGATATCCGCAGTATCCTTCTGTAGAACCACATTTCAGTTGCTTCTCTTTCATCTTTTATGATATTGTCTAACATTCACTGCTTTATTAAAGAACAGACATCACAGAGCAATCCAGTTCACATTTCTTTATTTCTAGTAAAATTTAACAGTCTCTTAATACTCTACTCATTGTCATGCCAATACGCCTTCGGATTTGAGTGTCGCACTTTCCGTCTTCTTTTAAAACACTTTCAAGTATTTAATTTTTTTTACTTGCTTGGTTTTAGAATCCCCGCCTTTATTTGAAATTTTGGGCTGCTTTTTTGGCTGATGACAATGCATTCGGTTTTCTCTAGTATATTTGTAATCCTTTTAATCATTCTTTTCTTCTGTAGAAGGTCATGTGGGTTCATTTTCGTGTCAGCTATCAGCACTGTATCATCTGCTTACCTTATGTTGTTCAAATGGTGGGCTCCGATCACGAATCCTGGCATAACATCTAGGGTCCTCAGAATAGTCTCGCTGTACAAGTTGAAAAGATCCGATAAAAACAGACATTCTTTTCTTACGTCCCTTTTTAGCTTTGTATATCTGCTGAATTCGTTACCTGTCTGTATGCAGGTAGTTTGATGCCACTAGAAATTCTTGATTACTCTCATGTCTTTTCCAAATATATTGAGGCTGCTGAGCATCGTCATCAATTCCTTGTTGCGTATGTTGTAGAACGCTGTTGAATAATCGATAAAACATAAGTACAAGTCCTTCACCCTTTGGAGTGTCCTTTCGGAGAGCATCGTAATCATCAATATGACGTTTCTTGTTCCAGTGTCTCTGACGAACCTGTACTGTTCTGATCCTCTCTCTGGCCTGATTCTGCTTCTTTTTCTATAATCTACATTTACAAAAACCTGATCAAGCCGAAAATAGAATACTGCTGAAATATTTTGTCATGAAATATCCAGTCATCGCTTTCCAGTCTCAATAATGTTAACAGTCGTTTCCACTTCCTTGTAGCTTATTAAATACTTTCCACCCTACTACCCATTAACTTATAAAAGAAACATCGCAATCCCTCACTATTCTATCGCTATTTACATGTTCAGACAGAATAGATTCCTTAGTTTTGACCTACACCGGTAAAACCTGCCATGCCACGCACAATGTAGCGAACATTCAGCATTCTCTTCGTATATCATTGGTGGGATGTAGGCTCCACTTCAGCAGCTTTTTTTATGAAACGCTGCTTTTGGGAAGATTTCACCGATCTATACATTCTTAAAATGTTTATGCCTATGGTTAACCGTTATCTTCCACACATATCCAAATATTCTGATTCTTACTTTGTAACCCACTGCATCAACTAATTCTTGGCCTTGTACATTATTCTAGAAAGTAAATAAAGACTAGAAGCCCACATCCGTAACACTTTATAGTTTTACTATCAGAAGTTTATTTAGAAATGTTCCTTGATTAGGCGTCATGTCGTTTTTCCATTCGTAATTCAATTAACTAAAGAATTAACGTAGTAAGGTAC
Organism: Ascarosepion bandense; assembly: GCA_037127315.1. Classification (NCBI taxonomy): domain Eukaryota; kingdom Metazoa; phylum Mollusca; class Cephalopoda; order Sepiida; family Sepiidae; genus Ascarosepion; species Ascarosepion bandense. The sequence continues at coordinate 62,323 of JBBBDQ010029808.1, read as the reverse complement.
CTGCATGTTGGCTGCCATTCAAGTCTGCTTTGTTGTTTACTCAATAGCTAGGCAGAGAAATAAGGGATTTATAACATATACAGGGGTATTTTCGCGTTAGTAAATACAACGAACCTCGACTGGAAATTGGACACAGAGAGCCACGTTCGAATACCACGCTGTCATCCATGACCCGATCCATATATCTAAGCTTAGAGTACATGATATTTCTGAACGCTTACTTATCTAAGTTCTGACCAATTTCAAGGTTGCATAGTTTTTGTGATTTAACGACAACCGGCGTTTTGTCGTAACTACTTATAAATAATTTTTAAAAATATGCAGTAACATTTAATTTCGATAAGAATTTTCAAGACATGCTTTTAAGAAATATTTCATCGATGTCATCAAATTTGAATTTTGAAAAATCTATATAAAAAATGTTTCTACTGATAATTATTTTGAATACATCTTCTTTGTTTAAAAAGCATTTATATCTGCATTGTCAAGATTTAGAAGTATGTTAGACAAAAGTATCAGCTTTTTTACAATTAAGTGAAATATATAATAAGTGTATATGAAGTATATAATAGGTATATAATATACTAATATATATAATAATATAATATAATAATATAATATAATATAATAATATATATATACTAATATATATAATAATATCATATAATAATATAATATAATATTATATATAATAATATAATAATATAATATAATATAATAATATATATAATAATATATATAATAATATATATATAATATATAATGAAGTATATAATAAGTGTAAATGAAGTATATAATAAATGTAATCTTGACTGCTAAATTTTAATTTTTAAAGAAACGGTTATTAAAACCGATTTAGAAATGTTAATATTTTTATCGAATTCTATAATGTTAATGTTGTCACCTTTAGTTAAGCTGCAGCGTTCGTAATAACCAGTGATGCCGTCTGCCATTGCTACAAATAAGTCAAGCAGAGTGGAAAATATACAGAATTAATTATCTATAAACATTTCAAAATAATTTGTTTAATCATATTTTCTCAAAACGCTGCTGTATAATCAAACACGTGAAAACAAATTATAAGCTCGGCCAATTAATTTTTATTAATCATAGAAACTTTATTCAAATGTTTCTTACGCGTTCCTCTCTATTTAGCTATGTCCAGAGTATGAAATTCAATTGTCCTAATGAAGACGAGCGTGTACGTGCGTTTTATAGACTATGCAAAAGCGTTTGACAAAGTCCGCCACAAAGACTTGTTAGAAATGCTCGGCAACCTCGACATATTCGTGAAAGGTATTCGAGTTATCAAGAAACTATACTAGCATCAAATCACCTGAAATGAATTCAGCACATACAAGAACATAGCAAGTGGGGATAAGACAAGGATGTGTCTTCTCGCCGTATCTATTCGATATGTACAGTGAAAAAATTCTGAGAGAGCTAGATGTCCTGCCAGAATTCCTAATTGGTGGCCACAATTTGAACAATAAAACATGTGCAGTTAATACAGTGCTAATAGCAGACACAGAAAAGAAATTGCAGGATCACATACAGATGGGAGCAATGAACTAAATATAATCTACAAGAAAATTGAATGCAGGGTTATCAGCAAAAAGTGGACACAAAAATGCAAACTACCGGTCGCGGATACTAAAATCAAGCAAGTGATAGAAATACCGGGGAAGTATTAATACAGTATTAGAAGATCAGTTGAAGAATAGAACTCCACACCAGGAATAAGAAATACAGATTTATTGTACTAAGGTACAACTAACAATAATACACATATAGGCAAGTCACTGGTTGGAGCGGAATCGACTATCGAATAGTGAATGCCTTCACCTAAGACTTTTTTCATATTCGTACCGCTCGTTACCGTCTTTTATAATGCAGAGCATTCTATTCTCGGGGATGGCAGGGTGTTCCACTATAAAAATTCTGATAAAGGATAGAAAATGCAATACTGATATCCGAAGAGTCATTGACAAAGAAATAAGTACTGAACTGTTATGTGGTGTCTGTTCTCTTATATGGCAGTGACTGCAGGAAATTCGCCTCAGAAATGAAGAAAAAACGCGAAGCAACAGAAATTTCCTTCTAAAGAAGGATGCCGAGCATATCATAAACAGAACAATTGAGCGAAGAAGGTGTTTCTGAGAGGATGCAAACTAAAAGGAAACATACTCGCCATCAGAAAGAGACTGCAAAGGTTTCTGGGATTCATAATAAGGAAGAACAGATTTGAGAATCTGATACTCACAGGGGGCAGAGAGATGAAAATAGACAGGATAAATCTGTGCAAGACATAATTGATGAGTTTAATCAAATGTTTGGCGGAGAGATTCCAAGAGGAAAAATGTTAAAAGCGAAAAGGTAAAGGGGCAAGTGGAAATCCATAATTGCCAACATCCCGAAAAGAACACACCACATAAAAAGAAGGTAAAGAATAACAAAGTGGAGTTAGGTTTCTCGTTGAAAATGTTGTTTAAATTGAAATTTCATAGTGTTGCATAGCTTTCCAACCTTCTTGCTGCGATTACTCTAAAATACAATTTCACTATTAGCCATTACCACAATAAACAAATACCCGTAATATAGGAAAAGAAGTAATTATATTTTCATACATCAAAAGCAAAGTTAATGGAAATTATTCAATACAATAGTCAGTTAAAGTGCCATACGTGATACACGCTTGGGCGATCATGTCTCTTTCGAGACATGACTGACTGGGCAGGAGATTATCCCGCAGTAGGTTGCCATTGCTTTCTGCGGTAGACTGGTTGCCGACCAAGGCTATAGAACCCAATCTGTCTTGCTATTTAACCCATAACTGGAAGGAAGAGACGGATTAATACCTTTCCCAAGGGTATTTGCGCGTAAGTGAATACAATGGATTCAACTGGAATTCGAACTCGGCTCCCCGGTTTCTCGTTCCGAGCCGATATCCACTGTACCACAACGCACATCCAATACAATAGTACTAATCTATAATAATCATAGGTATAGTAGCCCTAACCTAACCAAAATTTGAGTATGATCACAGTTCTATGATCTAAAATGTTGTGAAATTTTGATTTCTTTCCACTAGGCTTGAAAGAAAGATAGTTTAAGAGAGATTGGGGTTGGGGGAATTTTTCCTTGAAATGTTGTCTCGTTAATAATTTAACACAGTATGAAATTACAAGCTGATTGCCTCTTCCCAAACCAAACGTCATTACCCCCAAAATATGGGCTCTTTACTCCACTGGGTTAATTTACTCCGGGGTTGGAAACCATAGTGTGAAAGAGAACTTCTTTTGAAATATACATTTCTCTGGGACAGGTGTTAGTCTCGTAAAAAAACAGGTTTCGCTAATTACGTAATTAATACACTCAGGTGTTTTCATTTTATACGCAATATTATTATTTTACATCAGTTTCGTGTTATTTAGTATGTAAATTTAATATTTAGTATTTAACATGGAAAATTTACAAATGAGCAAAATATTTTTTAGAAGTGAAAATCTCAGATTGTATTTATTTAGTATTTTGGAGATAGCAATTCCTCCGTTGGTTCTTAGTCATCTTCCAGTTCTTATTTTTCTTTCTCTTTTTCTACTTCGTCTGCCCCTTCTTCTTCCACTTCTTCCTCCTATTCTTCTTCTTCCTCCTCATCTTTTCTTTATTCTCCCCTCTTCATCTTCTTCCTTTCCCCTTCTTCATCTTTCTCCTCTTCGTCTTCTTCGTTGTCGTCTACTTCCGCCCCCTCTCCTTTCTTATCTTCCTCCTGTTCTTACTCTTCCTTCCATTTATGTTCTTTCTCTTCGTCTTCTTCCTCCTTCTTTCTTTTTTGTTCTCTTCGTCGTACTTTTCCCTCTGTCTGCTCTCCTTCTTCCTTTTCCTCCCCCGTTTCTTCCCCTCCCTCCCTTACTTCATCTTCTTCCTCTCTGTCTAATTCTTCTTCCTTTTCCTCTTCTTCGGTCTCTTCTTCTTTTTCTAATCCCTCTTCTACGCTAATCTCCTTCTTTCTTCCTCCTTCTCTTCATCCTTGTTGTCTTTTCTTCCTCCCTTTCTTCTTATTTCTCGTCGTCTTCTTCGTCTTTCTACTCCTCCTTTTCATCTTCTTCTTCTTCTTCTCATTCTTCTTTTTCCATCCTTCAAGATGATTGCCGCGCAAAATAATTACTAATTAATTTGAATTTTAGCTGCAGGATAATTCTCTATTCAAAACCAACGAGAATATATTGTCATTGAAAATGTATATTCCTCCGCGGTAGGACCAACCTTGTTTTTTAAACAATTTATGCTTTTTTAAAGATAAATGTATAAATCAACAAATAAATAAAACAAAAAAACAAAAAAACAAAAAACAAGTATTTTGAAAATTATTTTAAGTACAAGAGTAATCCGCACAATTATTATTTTTCTATGCTACGTGGACCCTTCAGAAAGTAGGTGATCTTAAATCTTTGCGTGTTACTGTAATTTCAACTATATTTTTGTTTGAAATGCAAGTGTCACGTTTTCATCCTATCTTTCTTAAAACATCTACATTGTTCATACATTCCGTCCACTCTTCCTGACAACCATATTGATATTGGTCCATGTCTCCTTTTCATCTGCGAGAAAAATTGTTCAACATTCACTTTCGTATATCCGACCATATATTGCATAGTAGTTAAGAACTCTTTTCTTTTTTCTAGCGAAATGTTCCTGTTTCTTATTTTTTTATTTTGTATAAGACTTCATTTTCTATTCCAGTGCACTATCGCATCTCCGTGCCTTATTTTCCATCCTATTTCACAAGCAATGATAAATATTAATATCTGTTCAATATTCCCGCGAGTATATATATAAATCCGCAGCTATGAAAGGCAGCTCTCTGTACAGGGCCCGGAAATTCTTTCCGCCTGAATCTATCCTGCAATTATATAAATCCACCATCCGCCCGTGTATTGAGTACTGCTGCCACATCTGGCCTGCTGCCCATTCTATTCTCAGGGTTCTTGACAAAATACAGCGAATAATCTGTAATGTGATTGATACCGACTTGGCTGACCGCCTGCAGTATCTCTCTCACCGGCGTGACGTGACTTCCCTGTACATATTCTATAAATACTATCATGGCTTCTGCTCTGACGAACTTAAATCACTGGTGCCTCCTAGATGTGAATTTGCACGAGATACTAGATTGGCAACTAGGTCCCACCCTTTTACAGTGAAAGCGATGAAATGTAACCGCAATTTCTACTCCAACAGCTTCTTTCCTCGCACTTCCCTCCTGTGGAATTCCCTACCGCATGCTTGCTTCCCCGACGGCTACAACCTCCAGGAGTTTAAATGTAAGGTCAATAGACACCTCCTAATACACTAACTCACACCCACTCTCTCCAACTCTCTCCCTATGTACATCCTAAGTCGTCTATCACCCTCCTTCTGACATTTCCTATACCCAATCCCTCTATGTAACCCCCTGCGCTATAGTGGCAGCTGAATGCCTTGCACGGGGTGACACGATTAAAAATAATATATATATATATATATGTATGATGTAAAACCGTTATTTTGTGCTGAACAGGAGACCATTCCACCGGCTTTTCTAAAAATGTCTTGGCAATAAATTTTAAAGAAAATGTGGCCGTGTTATAAATTAAAGTGGTTCTGAATGAGAAACCGGCGAGCAGCGTTCCTTACATTCGCTTACGGCATGAATTCAAGGTACAACAAAGTAGCTGAACAGAACCATGGCCCTAGCCTCGTATAGTAACCGGTCTAGAAGAAGAAAAACTTCGTCTAAGGCAGAGAACATGTGGTGTTTCTACATTTAATAACCTTAAGTTTCTATCGCCTTACGTGAAAACCGCTCTAAAATGAAAAACTTGAAACCGAAACTAGCATGGATATGGCTGGGCTTTGTCAGGCTATTTTTCACAAGAAAAATAGCTAAGACACAACACTGCGAATACGGAATCAGTAAACGAGGTGCCCCAATGATTAAAAACCCTGAGGATCTAAAGATTCGGGACTTACCCTGTTTAGAATAAGAAGAAGTCTTAATTCAAGCTAGCCTAGATAGGGTTGTGGTCCTGGGCATGATGATAAAATGCATCTGTCAGCAAGGCCTTTGAGTGGAAGGTTGTGAGGATCATGTAACCACCTCTTAATTGCTGTTGTTCCCAGGTCTGACATGACTGCTAGGGTCCCAGCTATGGGCAAATAGTTAATCCCAAACTGGGGTCAAAACACTATTAAAATGTAAAAATAAATAAAATGTACATACAAGATTTTATAGAAAATAAACATTTTTGAGCAAAATATATTAGCAACAATACATTTTTGAAGAAAAAATTATTACCATAACACATTTTAAGGAAAAAATATTCTCAGCAAAAAAATTTTGATACAAAACTAGAAGACATTTTCAGTTTTCTAAAATGAAAAAATAAAAACAAAAGGGAATCATTAAAATCTGTCTAAACCAACCTTCTCACTATACCCGAACATGAAAAAAAATCTTAAAACTCGACCATTTTGGCATTAAATAAACCACAGTGGATAACATGCTGTTAAAAAAAAAACTGAAATTCAAACTCTCAGACTATCATAAGCCACACCATCATAAGACACACAACCTCTACTATGACTACAGTAAATGTGGTTCCAAACGACTAATACTCTTGACCCCATATAGACTTGCGTGTCAACAAGTCTGAGAGAAGGAGAATACTCAGTTCAATTAATCCTGGACAGGTTTGGTCTCCGTCAGCTTATCTTGCACAAGAAAAATCATTTCCACTAAGGCAGCAGTATATGTTGGGCTTCTACATCTAATACGCTTCATATTCTATAACTTTAGGCGGAAACAAGTTTAGGAAAAGGAAAAATCTGAATTCGAACCCGCTTGAAAAAGATTATATTCCGCGATTATGACAGTAATCGATTCCAACTCCAATTGAGGAATCGGAAAAATCGAGTTCAAATTCCAGTCGAATTCATTACATATAAGTGATAATATTATTGGGAAAATAATCAATCTATCTCTCCTTTACTCAGAAATTTGAAAATAGCAGGACAGCTTGCCTTGGGTGGCAACCGTTCAAGAAGAAGGAAAACATTGAATTCAAATCAGCCTGGATCGCGGTGAGCAACGTAAAGCTATCGTTCACAAGACATACCACTGCTGCTACTGCCACAGTACGTGTGGTGACCTTAAATTATTTCCTAACGCTTGAACAGAGAAACATTGTAAAGAGAACTGAACCCCTACGTTGTAGGGGTTAAGGGCAATTTGTAGGTGATCAAATGCGTAAAAACATATTTAATGTTACGTCCAAAGATAACTTTATGTTTATAAAAGATGATTCATTAAAAAAGCTTTAATAATCTGACCTCATAAGAAGATCTCTTAAACGCTTGAAACAAAGCTTTAGACAACAATGTACATTACGCTGTGTTGAATTGTTTCTAAAGTCTCGTAACATCATTAAAGTGGCCTATGAAACATAAGGACCACAGCTTTACCATGATAAATCTTACTATTTTAATCATCAGAGCAAGAAGGTTTTTAACTGGTTCAATTGGCTAAAACCACTAATAAAATTACATATATGAAAACAAACGGGAACGATTTGTTGTTTGAATTAACATCCAATCTTGTTTAATTAAGTGTTTCTTCACACTTTATCAATAAATTAAAAATGAAAATAATTTACCCTCTGTCGTAAAAGAGAGTTGAGACAACATGCTGCGTCCGTAATAGCATTTATCGAAATAATAGAAACGATTGGAAGAAGATAATTTTATATATAATAAACATGAGATGGAATTCCCCTGGTACTAACAGCAAGAAATAACAGATAATTGACATATTGGGAGAGGTTAAATGCATGCCGTTTCGAGGGATTCGACGTTTGTTCAAGATTTACATTTTTCACGGACATGTCTTCAAAATTTGATTTATTTGGCACAGATATATATTGAACACGTATGCAATATAGATTAGACACACAACATTGATATAATGTAGCTAAAGTAATTTAAGGTTTTCAGAATACCTATTCCAGAGTTAGATGCCCTACCGGTATTTATTTTTGGTTGAACCAATATTAACGAAATTAGATAAAAATATCTAGGAATTAAAGGTAGTAAAGGAAAGCGACAAGAAAAGATTATGTAAAAAACAGTGGTAAACAGGCAGAATGCATGTCGGTACGAAAGAAGAATACCATACAAGGTTATTAATGTTAAAGAAAGAAATACCATACAAGGTTATTAATGTTAAAGAAAGTTAATGATAGATTACTTTTTATTTCAATATAGACTAAGTTATATTTGTCATTTGTGTATATCTGTGGCTAGCCTATCGTCAGCGTATAGCATGTGTAGTAGTGAGTTAACTGAGAAGTGTTCCGTTTACAAATTGCAGGATATTGTTATTGTGGGCAGACAGATATGATTTTTACAGTGTGAAATCTTTTCTAAACAATCTAACCTTGTTTCAAAAGATTCACGCTTCTATGTGAAATTTGATTTTGAATCCTCTTATGGATATAAAAATAGAAGCCTAATGCTTCTCGAGGAATGCAATTTAGGAAGTGATTTTGATCTACATCTGTATGTACACACAGTAACCACACATAACACACATAATGCATACCATGTAAGATAGAGGGAGTGAGCAGGCTGTAGCCGAGTAAAGAAATATGATTATCTCCAAGTTGTTTTAACAGCCGGTATTACATATGACATCGAAATCCAACTGCACATGAGATTATCAATAACTACAAAATTTCACTAGAATTAAAAAGGTGTTGGGCTCCTATGTATGATTAATTATCATAAAACAACAGACATTTTCTACATTATGAATTATACTGTGACGATGAAGTAAGTTGAGCAAATTACTCCAATAATCAACTCTCTTCAACATATGTCTATATTTCTGAGATTAGGTAGTGTAACTGTTTACACTATTTACGTTTTTTAAACTGTTGTCTTCATCTTTACTGCTCTATTCACGTCGCTTAGGTCGATTTTACGCCCTTGCCTTCTTAAGACAATTTACGTTTTAATTTCGAAACGAACCGTTTTAGTTTAATCTAAGGTGACAGATTCGTCTAGTTATCGTTTACTGCCTATAGTTACGTAAGTCTTCAAGTATTTTGCCAATTCTTCTCTGGCTAGATATCGTAACTCTTTGATTTAAATCAGTGGATTACTTCAACCAAGGCTTTTATCCATTTCGCCACGTCTAATAAAGACGAGAACAACAATCTGAGCAATGTAAATAGTGTAAATAGTTATAATGTCTTATTTCAGAAATACAAACACATCCTAAGTTAGACCGGATTGTAGACAGAACGTCGTGAATGTAACAATAAAAATGAAGACAATACATCTGCTTTATTTACTTGGTAGGAATTTTTAATACATTATGGTTCGTTATGAACAAAGCCCGAGGACTACTCGTGTTAGTCGGTTACGTTAAAAAAGAGTTAAATTAGATTTTAAATATTAGCGGTCTAGAGTCAGCAGTTATCATCCTTAACTGTTGAATTTAGATGTGAACAGGTCAAGATCTTCATGATCGTGGAAATATCCTCTTGGAAGTCTGTTTTGTAGAGCAGTGGTTAAAAGAAAGGAAGCTGTGTAAGTGAAATCTTACTTCTCGCCGAGGGGATACGGAGGGAGTGTGGGTGGTTAGCTACTATATAAGTGGGTTTTAGCCGTGAAGGTCAGAACTGGTTGATTCCGGTGATACACTTCGTTTGATTACTTTCCATGGTCGTAGCAATAGAGCAGTGAGAGATTCATCATATACCACCTGTGAGAAGGATTTTAAATTGTTCAAATATTCCATACTTACCAAGGCTCCAGAAAAGCTTTTCAACTCTATCAAGGCTGGATAATGATGTCTGGACAGCGCTGGCCTTGCAACTGAAACTGTTCTCAATTTTCTGCATCATCTGACTCTTGAAAAGGTAACTGACAGCATGAGGAGTCAGATACTTACAGGACCGGTATAGAGAGCCAACCATTTTACCTGAATCATTAGCTATTGATCATATATAGAAATTTAATTTAAAGTAGTGTGTGACTTTGAGGGTCCATATACCCCAAGGCATACAGTTTTCTCGAGAGGACAATTTTTTATTGTGACTGGGGGTAGTTTAGTGGCTGATCAGTGCTTATGGAATTTAACTATATTGTTTTTAAAAATATTGCTGCAAGATATATCTCATTACAGAACTTAAACAATTCTAATGTTTTTTAAGCGGCAAAGCAGTGAACTGAAAAATGCATTAATGCAAATCCTCGTATTTTTATTGATGGTTACACCCAAAATCTGCAGCGTGCGCCTGCTGTCATTTCAGTAACATGAGTTTTAGAGAAGTGTTTCAGTACATTACTGTCGGCGTTCAAGCACATTGAATAAACATAAAAAAGGCTAAAATAAAATGAAACTCCCCAAGAAACCTTTTTACATAGATGCTATATTACTTAGCGTATTTCCCAAAGCTAAAACGATTACAAAGAAAAATCCCTTTCCAACATGGTTTTCAAATGTAGAAAACATAAATATATACATAAAAACATGTTAAAAATCGTATTATGAGTAAATTGATTTTTAACACATTTCGCTGAGACGATTGAAAAGAAAGTATAATAAAAGTATACATGAAAATATCAGAACTGCTATTTATTTAATGTTTTTCTTCTTCCTTTTGTTTGGTCCAGTGATGCATAATTATTTTGATTTTCAGTTCAGATTAGATAAGCGGTGTTTAATATGCAAGAGACACTGTTAGTCAATTTGGAAATAAATAAACGATTTGATAAAAAAAACTGAATTGAGAGGAAATGCCTTAGCTTTTCCTAATTATATTTGATAAATAATTCATGTTATCTGTTGAAACATGATGTACTGTAAACAATATATGACAAATCGGACCGTGGAGTTTGAATTCGAGTTAGATTCGTTATATTTACTTATTTTAAAATAGGAAAAAGGAATAAATTAACATATTCTCCCGGCTATGGGTTGATTTTTAAGGGTTGTATCACAGAGCCCTTATATTCTCGAAAAATTGTTTCAATTTAAAACTGTTTTTTTTGTGAAACATAAGAACCAATCTACTACCCCTCATTTATTAGTTAAATAGTAGAACTCACTCAGTATTCTTTAGAAAATCATTAATTTAATATTCATCTTGAAAAAAAAAAATTCTAACAATGCCAAATGTTTTTCGGCTTTGGGGTTTTGTAAACTGCAATAATTAATTCAACCAATTCACGTCATAAGTTTAATTTTACTACTGACGAGATTCTTTCTTCTAAACTAAATGAAGGATAAATAATGGAGATATTTTCACATAGATTGAGAGACGATACAAGAGTTAGAGGGTTTATTTAGAACTTGCCAAAACGTAATCATTAATTAGATTTTTGTAACTTTCCGCTGAACAATGTTTTCATTTATTAAATGTATTTTCTTTTTTCTTTTAGCTAGAGTTCTCTATCTCAAGCAAATTCTTTCCTTAAAATATTTCTCTTGCCTAGGCACATATAATTTCTATTGTTATGTCAGGCATATATCAATCATGAATCAGATGAGAACTTCATCTTCTGTGACACATATATGCCTATCTTATTTTAATAATATCAATCCAAGCAAGACAATAAATCCACTTGTTTTGGCGACTCTTGTTCGAATCTTCGTCGCCAAGTTGTTGTCGATTCCGGGTGAGGAACCACACAAAATAATGAACAACAAAACAGATATTTGAGATAGGAAAATAAGTTATATTAACGTAAATATACAAACGGGAACGCAGGTTTGTAATCCAGTAATACGATTAGTAAGGAATATATATATATATATATATATATATATATATATATATATATATATATATATAAGTCTTTGAAATAAAGCCGTGCTGAAATGAGTATGTCGGTGTAACACTATTCTGTCTGAGTTGAGCTCAGATTTACTATGCCTACTGACTCGGTATTCTCTGTGTAACTTCGATATCTCTCAGTGACTTACAGACCATTCACTTTTCTTGTTATGACAGGAATATATGTATACTCTAATCAAGTCATTATCCTAGAAAAAGGGGAGATCTCACACCACAAAAACGCAAGGGGTTACAGAACGTCAAAATAGTATGAAGAAAAATTAAAAAATGCTAAAGAAGAGAGAACAAATTACCAACACAATTTAAACTGACAAATAACAACAATGACTATTACATAGAACTCCTTGAAAATACAAAATGATAAGGAAGCAAGAGACCGGAAGACAGCCCCCAAATAAGAAATGCGTGAGATAAAACTTTTAGCACAGAAGTTAACAAAATGATAAAGGCATGTATAATTATGGTGGGACACCTAGAGTAAACTCTCCCATTACCAAAGCCTTGAGTCAGATTGAACCACCTTTAATAAGTGACTCATAGTGTTGGCCGAATCATGATGAACTGAAATCAATATTGTCAGGTACTTTCTTTTTCAGTCAACGTCGATCTTTAAATATTTTAATTCACTGTCAATCGTTATGTTTTCTTAATATTTGTGATGTGATTATTATATTTTTTTTTAATAATTCTACCTTTTCTAATATTTTTCTACACCATTTAACCCTTCGCCTTATTTCGTCTTAGTGACTTTATTGGCTTGCTTGTGCTGAAATGATAAAAATAACTTCTCTAGTATTATTTTAATATTAGTCTTGAATTTTGTGCTAAGTTAAGTGTATCGTCAATTATAACGCTACTTTGCCGTCCGTAAAACCCACGTGATAACTTCTTGACATGTGCTCTGTCCTTACAGAATGACACGTTTGAAAGATATATCCTTCTTAATTTTATCCTCATTGGGCGAGTTAATAATCTGGTGTCAGATCTAATGAAACTCAAATGATAAACTTTATTCACAATTCAATACACTTTATATATACTGTTTGATCCTCTTCTCGTGTATGGTGTTGCGCATTGAAGCAGAACTTTGGCTTGTTTTAAATACTGCTTCTTAGGTGATCACTGTAATTCGATGTAAAAAAATAATCTGAATATGGCTTCACTGTGTAAAGATCACGAACCACAGAAAAAAAAAATTGAAGAAATCATTCTGTTTTATTTAAATACTTCAAAAACGAGAGGGAATATCGGCTGATTGATTTTTGAAACCGGGAAAGCGTAACGTGTCAAATAGTATTATCTTTTCACCGCGCTCGTACACTAAGTTGACAAAACGATTTCTGAGATATGAAACCTGAACTCTTCGCTATTGTTAATAAAGAATAAATCGCAAGTCAAAATCCAGCCACGTCCCAGACCAAAATACTTTGCTTGAACCAGATCGGAAACAGATAAATGTCTCTCTCCAAACTGCTTTAAGCTGTCATACCAAACAAAAAGGCTATTATTCTACTTCAACCTCCTAATCTTATATAGTTACGGGGCTCCATCATTTTCTGTACTTGGTAATTAAGTGTATCGAGATTCATTAAATTAAAAAAGAAAACCGATATTTTTATTCCAATATTTTTTCGTGCTTCCACGTTACTTTTCTATCGACTTTAAATATTTAAATACAATAACAATTTCCATTGTCTCTCTTCTTGAAGCCGGTATTTTTATCCCCTTTTTAGCTTACAGCCACATAAATTTGAAACATTGGTTCCCTACTATCACTAAGATAAGTAACATTGACTGATCAGTATCTAGATTCCAGACTGCTTAAAGATACTAAGAGATGTAAACTTGAATATACGATTATTTAATGAGTAATGGCTCACAATAGATTATCGAAGAACCGTGTTCCAACTCTAGTTCATAATATTCATGAATCAATATCTTCTCCATCCCAACTGAGGGTTACTTACTAAACTTGTATCACTAAATTGTGATAGTTTTAAATAAGTTATATCTTCCAATTTAAAATCATACTTCCAGGACTAGGGTAGAGTGCAAGCAGTTGATGAGATGTATAAAAATAATTAAATCAATCCTTTTTTAATTGTCCTTTATCCGCTTACATTTTCTGATTTTATTTCATTCTATTATTTTTAATTCTTTGTATGTCTTGCGTTTTAGTGACTTTATATCCTTGCTTGGGGTAAAATGCTACCTAAGAATAAAATCCGTTCATAGAGATTTTAATTTTTATTGAATAATAATAATAATAATCTTAATTTTGAATAATAATAAGAATAATCTTATACCTTTTTTTTTATTTATAAGCGTTTCACCCCGAGCAAGGCATGTCACTGCCACTACTGTGCAGTGGGCTACGTAGAGTGGAGAAAGGCTGATTAAATATAGGAAATAACAGAGGGTGGGTGATAGGCGGGTGAGGATACCGAGAATGAGGGTTGGGTAGATGAGAGTGTTGTGAGAATAGTTGGGAGTTAGTGTGATAGGAGGTGTCTATTGACCCTACATTTAAACACCTGGAGATTGTAACTGTCGGGAAAGCAGACTTGTGGAAGAGATTTCCACAGGCGGGAAGCGCGAGAAAAGAAGCTGTTGGAGTAGAATTTACGGTTACATCTTATTTGTTTAACTGTAAAAGGGTGGGACCTAGTTGCTAATCTAGTATCTCGTGTAAATTCGTGCTTAGGCGGCACCAGTGATCTAAGCTCATCGGAGCAGAAGCCATGAAAGTACTTGTAGAAGAGGCACAGGGAAGCTACATCACGCCGGTGTGAGAGCGGCTGCAGCCGGTCTGCCAAGTCAGTATCAACCACGTTACAGATCCTCCTTTGTATTTTGTCAAGAAGCCCAAGGAGAGCAGCAGGGGCACCCGACCAGATATGGCAGCAATATTCAATACACGGGCGGATGGTAGATTTGTATATGTGCAGAATAGATTCAGGTGGGAAAAACTACCGGGCCCTGCACAGAGAACCGACATTCATAGCAGCAGAGTTGTCAATGGATTCGATATAGTCATTCCGTTTGAGGTCCGCCGAAAGTGTAAGGCCGAGGAGGCGTAGTATATTACTCTCTGGGAGGCTAGCCTGTCCCATGCTAATGGGAGGTAGATGCGATTGTCTATGGTGGTTAGTTGATAACAGCTTCTATAAACATTTGGTATTTTCCTATAAGGAAACATTTGGTATTCATTGACTGAGCAGTCAGTACTGCTTTCATTTGAAATTTATAAAATATTTCTCTTAAAATATTTTTCAGGAAAATATTTCTTTCAAGGCTTGTTTTCATACTGTATCAAATATGATACGAATGGCCCTAGAGGGTTAAGGCTTCTACTGGGCATAAAGTGGGGGATCAGTTCTATAATGTTATGAAGTAATCAACAGATCCCCCTCTAACTACTACTTAACCCTCTAGGGCCATTCGTATCATATTTGATACAGTATTTCCCTATAAGGAAACATTTGGTATTTCCCTATAAGGAAACATTTGGTATTCATTGACTGAGCAGTCAGTACTGCTTTCATTTGAAATTTATAAAATATTTCTCTTATAAAATTTTTCAGAAAAATATTTCCTTCAAGGCTTGTTTTCATACTGTATCAAATATGATACGAATGGCCCTAGAGGGTTAACTCGGGATGTATGTTTTTACGGGTAAATATCGGTAAGCCTTGTTACAATATATTATACTCAAATAAATATGCGAAATTCTGAGTAATTAATTGAGGTTCGAGAAAGTCAGCTGATATATCACAACGAACAATCGATTCTGGTCAAAGTTTAACTAAAAAGCTGCAAAAGAAAAATATAATCGCATTTATAACGGAAACAAAAACTTTAGATAAAACAAATATTAAATTTTATGAAACTAATAATTTTATTGGCTGATAAATATTTCCCAATTATTAAATATATATTTTAAATATAAAACATTTTTGGTCATATTAAAAAATGCTCCTCCAAAATTTTATAGCAGGCAATCAACATGTTAGACTAGAACTTCAAAGGCATTTGCATTTTTACCAATAACGTCGCTAATTGGTTAATACATAAAAGTATAGAAATTCACATTCAGAGCCGATTCGTGCACGATAAAAGTCAATCTCTGTGTAAGCCAGTATTAGTACAAAATTTGTGTTTTTAGTGATATGACTAAAATTCATTGTCTTTTTCTTCACTTCTTTAATGAGGTTCCACACCAACGCACGAACACACACACACGCACACACACATATACACACACATAACATCAAGGTTTTAAAATATCTAAATTTAAATTACAACTAATTGCTTTTAAATACCTAACGGTAATTTTCAAAGTAAATCTCACAAATATAAATACTTCTATTACATAGCGGTAAAATTTGAATTAGCAGAAAGCGTTCTATGCATGCATAAAAATTCATAACTTTCAACCGTATTATTTTCTTCTATAAGGAATTTAAACCTGAAGATGATCACGGATAAGATTGAAAGTGTGTTGCTTTATAGTTTTGATTTCAACATGAAGAAATTAATCCGTGGATATGAAATGATTAAACTAAAATCATATTTAAATTATTCAACTAAACATGCTTGAATATATATATATATATATATATATATATATATATATATATATATATATATATAATTGGGTTTCCTTTTGTCAGGATGAGCACCTGTTCTTTCTTCGAGGCTTTGGTTTTGATACCACCTTTTGCCTAATAACTGCCGAGTCATTATTCCGCTCAAAAATATATTTTACTTTTTTCCGACATGTAAATTAAACTCGAGGATGTGCGTTGTGGTACAGTTGATATCGGCTCGGAACGAGAAATCGGGGAGCCGAGTTCGAATTCCAGCTGAATTCCATTGTATTCACTTACGCGCAAATACCCTTGGGAAAGGTATTAATCCGTCTCTTCCTTCCAGTTATGGGTTAAATAGCAGGACAGATTGGGTTCTATAGCCTTGGTCGGCAGCCAGTCTACCGCAGAAAGCAATGGCGACCTACTGCGGGATAATCTTCTGCCCAGTCAATCATGTCTCTTTCGAGACTTGATCGCCCAAGCGTGTATCACGTATGGCACTTAACTGACTGACTGAAATTAAACTCACAAGTGACAACATACGCTATAACGTGGCTGCTACTATCCAATCTTCATCCTCCAACATTTATAGAGGTCAAAATATTTTACACCCCGTAAGGGATGATATATTTTCTACTCTGTAACCTCTTTTGGGAGACCTGCCAGCATGTGTTGCAACAGTTCAGACCGTTACAACTATGAACATTCATAATACTCAGAGATAAGCAACAAGCACACATTGCCTCTGTATTTCAATTCCACGAAGAAAGATTCACTCAGAAAGGTTCACTCAGAAAAACGTTTACCTACGAGGCACTATTTGGTAGAACCTCTGAAAGTCAGGAGTCAAATGTTATCTCTCTTCTAGATCATAATAATTTTTATTTCATATTCAAAGTCTTATATCCATTTTCCACAGTTCGTACAATAAAACACTACATTAAGTGGTTCTTGTAGTTTCTACTGTCTGATCATTAATGAAAATGAAGGTTAGAAAACGAAAGCAATCACCAGCAAAATTTAAAAACATAAATACGATGTCTGATCAAAAGATTTGGGTATGTTGCTGTATAAAGAAAAACGAAACATGTATAAACTTAGTGTTTAATTTCTTTTAATATAGTGCCTCTCTGAATTCAGCTTCGTTTCTATTTATAGAAGTATTCCTGGAAATTTGTTATTAGAATGAAAAGCAGCTGCATTTCCTCGACGTCATGAAATCTAGGTCCTTTCAAGTGGGATTAGATTTTGGAAAAGGAAAATGTCGCAAAGGGCGATAACAGGAATATGGTGATTGTCGCACCTGGTGAACGTTGATCTTTGCCTAAACCTGCTGTACGATCCTTGGTCACAAATGAAACATTTGTCGTATGGCTTGGGCATCCACACTCTGCAAGTCTTCCTTTCAAGTATTACTATAAACGACGGAAGAGAGCAAGTACGTTATAATTAATGTGCGTGCCTGATAGAGTTGAAGGATCAATCCGAGCCAAACGGATTCCCAGCATATATTTTTGCTCCGTTAATGTATCAGCAGTATTGATACGTTTTGGTCAGCAATTTGTTTAGTGACATCTGTGAAGAGAAAATTATTGAATGCTACAAGTAAAAAAAAATAAATAAAGAATACTGTATTCTAGATGTCGAATCCATCAAACTATTAGATGCATCACTTCAGTAATGAACATGCTAATGTTATTACTGCACTAATTAATAGATAACGTCATAAGAAAAACAGAAAAGTAAAATATATGATTGATTTATGACCTATTGCTATTCAACCTTTTCCACGCTATTTTAAGCCAGAAAATAGTTTAGATTGTAAACAATGTGTGGTAAAATGATTTACTGATCCAAGTATACAAGTAAATGGAATAGAGACAGTCGGTGCACATAATATGCCACCTATTTCCCAAAAGAAATCCATTCAGTTTTATATACAAATCTACCATCCGCCCGTGTATTGAATATTGCTGCCATATCTGGTCGGGTGCCCCTGCTGCTCTCCTTGGGCTTCTTGACAAAATACAAAGGAGGATCTGTAACGTGGTTGATACTGACTTGGCAGACCGGCTGCAGCCGCTCTCACACCGGCGTGATGTAGCTTCCCTGTGCAAGTACTTTCATGGCTTCTGCTCCGATGAGCTTAGATCACTGGTGCCGCCTAAGCACGAATTTACACGAGATACTAGATTAGCAACTAGGTCCCACCCTTTTACAGTTAAACAAATAAGATGTAACCGTAAATTCTACTCCAACAGCTTCTTTTCTCGCGCTTCCCGCCTGTGGAACTCCCTTCCACAAGTCTGCTTTCCCGACAGTTACAATCTCCAGGTGTTTAAATGTAGGGTCAATTGACACCTCCTATCACACTAACTCCCAACTATTCTCACAACACTCTCATCTACCCAACCCTCATTCTCGGTATCCTCACCCGCCTATCACCCACCCTCTGTTATTTCCTATATTTAATCAGCCTTTCTCCACTCTACGTAGCCCACTGCACAGTAGTGGCAGTGACATGCCTTGCTCGGGGTGAAACGCTTATAAAAAAAAAAAAAAAATTCAATACGTTATTTAACATTTTCTGGGGAAAAAGAGGTGTATTTGTACCTTCTTTAATGGATATTTTCATGAAAGTGAATATAACAGGTCAAACGGGATTTCGTCACTCGACCCCACTGATTAAAAATTCCCAGCCAATACCCTACATTACCCGTACCTCCAAGCTTACAGTTCCCGATACTCCCAATCGATCAACCATCTAGAAACTGGACAGGCTTGATGTTGCTTAACTTTAGTGATCGTACGGGAATTTTTCAGGATTTGGAAATGTTGTTTGATGAGGATTAATAATACATAGAACCCAACATAATTTTTTGTTGTTTATAAATAAGTTTTCGTTGATTGTTCGGTAACTGATGGTTTAACTTTATTTGGCCGTTTGTTCCTCATACAAGAATGGGAAAATTTGTGGAAAATTTTTACTTAAAAGTTTGTCAGAATTCATTAAGTATTAATATATTGCAATAGATTTCAATAAATTTCCGGTTGAAGGGGAAGGGAAGTTTTGGTTCAAATCACAAATACTAAGAGGATAAGATGATTCATGCACTTGAGTAAAGTTTGTGTCATTTATTGAATAACATTTTTATATGAAACGTTTAACTCATGTGCAGTACAGCGAATATATGCATAATTTACGAATCGATCCCTGCTGGCCATCCGTAGGCAGATATTTTGTTAACTGCACGAGGAATTTTTCTTACTCCAGGCTGAATATTTTCACTAAGAGATTCGGTTGTTTGTGGTGAGGTCATTGTATTTAATAACAACAGTTGTACTGAATTAAATAATTATTACATAATTTATTACAGAATTCTCGACTAACCATGCTTTCTTTTGATTAAGCATGTTAGTCGAAACCTGAAAGAGATCTTTCTTAAGGTGTCTCTATCAGCTTTTATTTCACAATTCCTCTTCTGGACTAGTTGCGGTCCACGGCCTAAAACTTCAATCTGCGCCACTATTCAACAAGTCGCTAGAACTTCACATTTAATTTGGACCTACTACAGTTTTTACTGATAGGTTTCATCGTTTTACTATTGAAATATCTGGCAGTAGCCGTAAGCCTGTTTCAAACATTATTTTCTATAGTACTTCTCATTTGTTGAAAAAGCTTCCGGTTTAATGTGTCTATGCCACCTATAACATAAAAAAGATTTAGATGGAACGCCAATCGCGATTTTCTGTCTTCCTCGAATCTGTTCCTTTAGTGTTTTTCCTCCCCTCAAAAGTTATTTTACTTTCACTTAGATTCCGAATACCATTATCTTTTTTCTTTGAATGAAATGAAAAAAATGTTATTCTATGTAAAAGTCTTAGTACTGTATTAATTTTTAATCAGAATAAAAGTTAACTTATGATGGACAAAGGAGGATTTTGAATATTTTCTTCGACATAGATTTGTCTTTTACAGTAACAATTACGTTTTGTAACCGTACAGTTTAAAGCTACAGTTTTTAGTACTGATTTGCAACTTAAACGAATATTTGTTACTCGATAAATGTATGTTCTTCTTCCCATACAAATTCATGATTGAAAAGTTTCCGTCAAGAAAATGTGTTGTCAGTTAAATGTTATAGAGAGAATTGGAGGTTTGAGTTGTTTCTGTATTTAATTTAACTAGGCGTAAAATATGTTAAAATATGTAAAATAGGCGTAAAATATGTTAAAGACTGCTTCTAACCCTTTCTTTTATTCTCTCTCTTTCTCTCAGAGTTTTCATTAAATAATATCGATTCATAAAAATCGATTTTAGAAGTCACATTTTCCGAGTTTCAATATTTTGTTCTGAATCTGCTCTTAACCAAATAATAAAAAAATCACTGTATTTATTATTTCAGAATTTTTTTATACCATTTGGTAAGAGAGTTAAAGGAGATAGGTGCCGTCAAGTATTAGCCAAGTCGACGAAAAATTCCATTAAGTACCCAGTATATCAACACGACAGTTTATGATATTTTGGGATAATTTGATCCTATGTAAGATTTCAGACTTAAAAAAAAAACATCTTGAAAGAAAAGAAACTACTGCGAATAAAATTCCACGTGGTAAAAATATAAATTCATTATGTGTATTTTACTGGGGAAAGAAGGCTTTGAAAATCTGGTACTTAAATGACAAGAGGGGCACTGATTGAGTTACCTAATAAGTTTGTGTCAGTGCATGGCAGGACAAAGAGAAGAATAGTGTTGTAAAATATAGAGTTTGAAAGATAAGTTATGGCGAGTCATGATTGCTCACTTCTTTAAAGTACACGATACATAGAAGCATATAAGACGAGGGTATGGTCATAGAAATGATTGTTCTAATTTGTAAATATAATAGCTGAAGAAAGTGAAAATAAAGGACTAAACATAAACTACAGGAAGATTGAATGCATGGTCATCAGTGAAAAGAGGATCCAAAAATGCTAACCACAAATCGGGGATACGGAAATGAAGCCGATACAGAAACTTGGATTCCTGGCAAGTGTTCTAACAGAGGACGGAAAAGATCCTCATTAGCATGGCCACGAATGCATTCCCAAAACTGAGTATATTTAGAGACAAGAAAACTTCACTGAGAACAAAGAACTAATTACTAGAGTTTTATGTGATATCTGACCTTCTTTATAGCAGCCAATGCTGAAGAATTTCCTTAGGAATGAAGGGGAGACTCGAAACAACAGAAATATGGTTCTACAAAACAATAGTGAGCATACCATGGACCGAGCAACGACAAGACTTTGTAAAGGATACAAAAAAAATGAAACTGATATTTTGCATCAGGAAGAGACAGCTGAGGTTTCTGAGACAAGTAATGAAGAGCGAAGGCCTGGAGAATCTAATACCCACAAGAGAGTTAGAAAGAAAGCAGACAAAGATTTTTGTCCGAAGTTAAGGGCTTTGTGCTCGCGTTTAAATATCTTTGTGCCTCATCTAGCTCTGGCATCTGATCATTTGCAGAATTGATTGATACCATAGGATTATCATTTACTGTCTGAAAGAATCGACTGCCTGCGTCAGTCGTTCACTTTTGTCGAGCTTATAGGAACCCTGATGAAAGTGGAGCCTCATGAGTGGCTGTTTTGATGGGCTGAATGGAAGTCTGTTCATACTTTTTCAAGTGTCATGGTGTGAAAGTGAACGCCAGATACCAGATAAAGTTCTGCGTCGACAACAGCAAACCGTTTAACCTAGCATGTTTATCATTATACGAATAAAACATCGTGCCATGGTTACAAGCACTACTCCTATACTTTAACCAATATGTACTCGAACTATCGATGACCGTTCCTGGTATGACGATAAACTACACACGGCAGGTTTTGGAGATGGTGGAACTACCTCTTAATTGCTGAAAAGAAAAATTTTCAGAAACGTATTTTTGAAAAAAATTCTCAAATTTTCCAGACAATAAAATTTCGATATCGAACATCCATTAAGGTGTTGATATGCCGTTAAAAACACTAAACTAGTGGCGTAACAAATTCATTGATACAATGCTTGAACGTTGCAGTAAGCGATTAGAGAAACACTTGCAGCTTTGTCGTAGCAACGTCCAGAATATATACTTTAGAGGGAAAAAGAGAGCTTTCAACAATTATTACATATCTGCACGTTTTTTACTCATAATATTCCAATCTACTTTTTAATAATTCATTATTATTATCAATTAGTAATTAATTATGAAATTTCCTCTATGTTATCTAGACCTTAGTAATTTAAGTGCAGTACTAGATTAAAGACAAGGTTTCATCATTTTATATTTTAAATAGCTAGATGTAAATAAAGTTCTATACTACAGTTTCTTCTGTAACACTTCCCGCTTGTGGAACGCACTATTGCTGCCATATCTGGTCGGGTGCACCTGCTGCTCTCCTTGGGCTTCTTGACAAAATACAAAGGAGGATCAGTAACGTGGTTGATACTGACTTGGCAGACCGGCTGCAGCCGCTCTCACACCGGCGTGATGTAGCTTCCCTGTGCCTCTTCTACAAGTACTTTCATGGCTTCTGCTCCGATGAGCTTAGATCACTGGTGCCGCCTAAGCACGAATTTACACGAGATACTAGATTAGCAACTAGGTCCCACCATTTTACAGTTAAACAAATAAGATGTAACCGTAAATTCTACTCCAACAGCTTCTTTTCTCGCGCTTCCCGCCTGTGGAACTCTCTTCCACAAGTCTGCTTTCCCGACAGTTACAATCTCCAGGTGTTTAAATGTAGGGTCAATAGACACCTCCTATCACACTAACTCCCAACTATTCTCACAACACTCTCATCTACCCAACCCTCATTCTCGGTATCCTCACCCGCCTATCACCCACCCTCTGTTATTTCCTATATTTAATCAGCCTTTCTCCACTCTACGTAGCCCCCTGCACAGTAGTGGCAGAGGACATGCCTTGCTCGGGGTGAAACGCTTATGAAAAAAAAAAAATTCAAATGCAGTGACAAGTATTATCTTCTATAATCATAAAACCTGTTCTTTTATTGTCTTCATTCGTCAATATTAAATTCTTTGTATATTCTATGACATTCAGTCACATCTTGTGTTTGAGAAATTTTGTTGACTTCCTTGAGGTCAAATGGATAAAAAATATCGAACAAATTATTTTCTAGAGAAAAATACAAATATCAAAAGCTTTGAATTCTTCATGTATCGTGTTTTTTAGGACATTAGCGATCATGGACTTCTATCTGGCTTTGTCTCTTGTCTCTCAATATTTTCCCTTTGGGTGTCACTCACAAACCGCGTTCCGCAATTAATTTGTTCAGGCATATAAATATGTCACGTGTTGCATTCCCCTGTCTCTTTTTTCTACTAAACGTCCTGTGAGTATTAAATTCTGCAAGGTCTCCTTCCTCATTGCGTGTCCCAGAAACCTCATCTCGTTCTCCTGGCTGTTTGTCTTCGAGTTTACATACCTCCCACACCTGATCATTACTCACGTGCTTACTATAATAATGCTATTTTGTTTTTTATAACTTTCATTTAAAATAGTAAACTTTGAAAAGGATACACGAAATAATATTGTCAGTCAGTTAAGTGCCATACGTGATACACGCTTGGGCGATCATGTCTAAAAAAACATGATTGTCTGGGCAGAAGATTATCCCGCAGTAGGTTGCCATTGTTTTCTGCGGTAGACTGGTTCCGAGACAAGGCTACGGAACCCAGTCTGACCTGTTATTTAACCCATAACTAGAGGGAAGACACGGATTATTACCTTTCCCAATGGTATTTCTGCGTAGGTGAATGCAATGAATTCAACTGGAATTCGAGCTCGGCTCCCTGATTTGTTGTTCCGAGTCGATATCCACAGCACCACAACGCACATCCACATTGTATGTCTGAATAATATACTTTCGATTTTCCCTGTTATATTTTTCATACACTTTCATAGATTTTTTCTTTTCTGTTTCCTGCCTGTTCAGAAATTCAATGATCATAGAACTCGTCAATTTCCTTTTCTTTGAAGCTCTGAGTAAATGCTGTCCTTAAATATCTTTCCTAAATCCTGATCCGCAATAAACTGGCGTACGATTGTTAGGTAAGTTATGCGTTATTTTATTCTGTCTTTTTTGCATTTAATATGTTCTATGAGTATCCCAATTTTAGTTCCTCATCTCTTATATCGTAATCTAGAAATTTCAAGTTTCTGATCGTATGTGACGTGTCCTTTTTTACTCAATTTTCTTTAAAACTTCATCGTTACTCACATGATCGGTCCGTGGTATTCTCAGCTTCCTTCTGGAGAAGTACACTTTTTTGACGGAAGTCTCTTCTTCCTCTGTCAGGAGATTGTCCAGCATTCGCTCTTTTATAGAAGGACCGATATTATATATCAGTTAATGCTCTTTTATTTTTTAAATATATGTGTAATTTTCTTTATATTTCTTCTAAAAAGTGCAACATATTTATATAATTTCAGAAAAAAAAATCATAGAAATAAATTCTGACATTTATTCTATACACATACACGGATTTCCGTCATTGTTTAGGAAGTCATTTTTTGAAAAACAAGATTAAAAAATAAAATTAATACAGAATTTTTAAAAGATGTTCAAGTTCATTTTTTCGGGTTATGTTTAACAGTAGTTAGATAATTTCAAATGGTTTAAACTTATCCATTTATGTAATATTCTTATAAATTCATGCTACTGAATATAATATAAAAAGACACCTGAAACACATGAGAAACAAATTCGAATACATTGTCTATATTTCTGTGATAAACTTCATTACCTATTAAAGATGTTTCGTCTGTTGTACGCTCTGGCTTTCCCCTAAGTGACAAATGGCATTGTGAATATATCAGTTGATTGAATCCAGTGACTTGATCCGAAGAGTTATGAGTTCAAAACCTAACAACAGAAAGGCAAACAAAACCTTGGAGAGTTGAGTTAAAGGCAGATGATTGATAATGAGACATCCAGGAGAAGCATGGCATGTGGAACTGGAACAATCTATCTATGGAGACGAAATATTCAGTTAAATTCGAAGTTTCAATCAGCCAAACAAACAAGGAGCCTTCAGGGAGAATATATTTGTTACAGAATTTTAATGACGGCATATATTATATATATATATATATATATATATATATATATATATATGCGTGTGTGTGTGTGTGTATTCTTTATTTTAAAGGAGTTCTTACGTGATCTTGGTTTCTACCATGTGGTGTCTTCAGGCGATTTGCAATGACTGATTTTTACGGGGAATTTTTTTTTAAGAACGCTCACGTAAAGGAGATTTTTCGAACGCACACGTCAATCCCGTGACGTGAGCGATCTTAAAAACAAAAAAAAAACCAAAAAAACACGGTAAAATCAGTGTTTCTGAAAACACCACAAGATAGAAACCTAGGTCGCGTATTAACTCGTTTACAAATGAAGTACATTCAAAAGTTCTATATTATTATTGTATTGAACACTTTTTTAATACAACTGTGCACTGGTCTAATTTTATTATTACCGAAAACTAAATGACTGAATAATTAATATATATATATATATATATATATATATATGCGTGTGTGTGTGTGTGTGTGTAAAAGTATTGTCCCTGTGCCCCCTGTGTGGTGGTGTATGAAAACCTACATTACATAACATGCGGTAAGATTTTTTCATACTTGAACTCACCAAACTTGCATTTCGGATAAAATTCCAGCTTCGTTCTCAGGGTAAAACCATTACGATTCGAACAATTTTTTTATTATTTATAATCCCTTCATCCCAAGCAAGGCAGAACTGTCACCGGTGCGCAGGGTTTGCATAAGAGGAGAGTGATGAGAAAGGGAGACAATTTAAAGTAGCTGTTAGAGAATTTGTAAGAGAAAGATGAGAACACTGCTGTGAAGAGAGCTGCATAAGAGTGGAATGAAACTAAAGAAGAACATGATACAAGAGTTGTATAATGTTCAGGAAAGGATTCGAGTCAAGGAGATAAAAGATGGAAATTGACATTGCATTTAAATACTTTGATATTGTAGTTGTCAGGAAAGCAATTTTACAGAAGGGAATTCCACGGGCGGAAAGTGCTAGAAAAAGCTGACCGTGTAGAAGATGAGGTTACATTTGATTGGTTTCACTGAAAAAGGGTAGGGCCTAGTTGCTGGTCTAGTAACTCCACTAAATTCATGCAGAGGGAGTGCCATGAGGCCAAGCTTGTCGAAGCTGAAGCCATGAAAATAATTGTAGAAAAGAAAGAGGGATGCCACATTATGTCGGTGAGAAAGTGACTGGAGTTGAGCTACCAAGTTGGGATCATTTACATTGCAGATTCTCCGTTGGATTTTGTCGAGAATCCCGAGATGAACAGCAGGGGCACAAAAGTAGATGTGACAGCAGTATTTAATGCACGGGCGGATGGTTGATTTATGTATTTGCAAGATGGATTCATACGAGAAGAACTTTCTGGCCTTACACATTTAACCGTCCTTCTTAGCAGAAGATTTAGCTATGGATTCGATCTAATCATTCCACTTGAAGTCGGATAAGAGTGTTAATCTGGGGAGGTGCTGTAATATGCATTCAACCAGATAAACCTGATCCATGCTGATCAGTGGGTAAGAGCAGTTGTGTATGGTGGTTAAAAGATAGCAGCTTAGTTTTGGATGTATTCCGTCTGAATCTATCCTGCACATATATAAAGCTACCATCCGCCCGTGCATTGAATACTGCTGCCATATCTGGTCGGGTGCCCCTGCTATTCTCCTCGGGCTTCTCGACAAGGTACAGCGGAAGGTATGTAATGTGATCGATACCAACTTGGCAGACCGCCTGCAGTCTCTCTCTCACCGGCGCGACGTGGCTTCCCTGTGTCATTTCTATAAATACTTTCACGGCTTCTGCGCCGATGAACTTAGATCACTGCTGCCACCTAGATACGAATTTGCACGAATAACTAGATTAGCAACTAGATCCCACCCTTTTACAGTGAAACCGATAAAATGCAACCGCAACTTCTACTCCAACAGTTTCTTTTAGCGCACTTCCCGACTGTGGAATTCCCTTCCACATGATTGCTTCCCCGACGTCTACAATCTC
Organism: Ascarosepion bandense; assembly: GCA_037127315.1. Lineage (NCBI taxonomy): Eukaryota > Metazoa > Mollusca > Cephalopoda > Sepiida > Sepiidae > Ascarosepion > Ascarosepion bandense. The sequence goes on along the minus strand of JBBBDQ010029808.1, from coordinate 34,724 downwards.
CAGGAGTTTAAATGTAAGGTCAATAGACACCTCCTAACACACTAACTCGCTTCCATTCTTTCAAACATTCTTCCCATCTACCCAAACACTCATCTTCGGTATCCTTACCCATCTATCACCTTCTTTCTGACATTTCCTACATCTAACCACTCCTCCTATTTATCTGCCCCTATGTAGCCCCATGCACAATAGTGGCAATGGAATGCCTTGCTTGGGGTGAAATGATTTTAAAAAATTACAATTTACGAGCCATTCTTACCCGTGTCCACTGCAGATTGAAGGTCTATTTAAGATCTGCAGCGAGTTTTGCTTTCAGCCTCGGCATATTTTTATCAAGACAGGATTTAATGGTGGTGTCGTCAGCGTAGATACCTACTTGTGATCTGATTACTTCAGGGAGGTCGTTGATAAAGATCAGAAAAAGCGTATGACCTAGAATAGAGCCTTCATTGATACCCGAGTTCATATGATAGTATCTGAAGGGATGCCAATTCAGTACTACCTTTATTAAGAGATTTGAAAGAACGACTTGATTTGATCAAACAAGCGTCCAGTTTTACCATAGCCCTCTAGCTTACGTAGAAGGCCAACATGCCAGACACTGTGATGGTCGTTAGCATATCAACAGTAGACATGGTAAAGCGGAAACCATACTGTTCGGAGAAGAGGCTGTGATCTTTGAGATGTTGAACTACTTCAACATTGATAATATCCTCAAACACTTTGCCAAAAATTGGTAGGAGGCTGATAGATCAATAATTAAATGGGTCTGATGATTCTCCAATGTTCTTAAATATATGAACCACCGAAGAGAAATTCCAGTAGGCAGGTTAGCAAGAAGCAGAAAGGCAGTAGTTGTATAGCTTCGAGAAGGCAGAGGAGAGTTCAGGGCACATTTTTAAGGCCAATAATTGGGATTTTGTCACCTCCGCTCGCTTTATGGTGTTCAAGCTTTGAAAGTAAGTTAGAGACCAGCGAGTGGGTAATGTGAACGTCGTTAAGTTGAGCGTCATTTCAAATATTGCGTTTTTAGCGAATCTGTGAGCAAAACACTTAGTTTTTTTTTCCGCTGAAGATAGGGAAACCTATAATTTATTAGTTAAAATGGTGGAGGATTAAAGCCCAACATGCGGAATGTTATACCCTGCATCATTCTGTCAGCAAACAACTGCTTATCATCATTTAAGGAACTCTTGCACTCATTACGAGCAGAGACAAAAACACGCCTATTATGGTTAGACGCGTGGCTCCAATAAAGCTGAAAGAAATGATTCCTGTGGGTCATAGCGGCCGAGTAAGCAGAAGAGAAACAGAGATACGAATGGAGTTTAAGTCGTAGCTTCTTGACTGGGATGAAAGCATTGATGCGAGCTTTATCCCAAGAAGAGAACCTCGGATACACAATCTTCAACGGGATGAATAAAACCTTTGTTCGTAGAGGACGTCACACATGAAATCTGGGACGACTGAAAGTCTGCTCTTTGCTTTCAGTAAAATATTCTGCTAGTTGGAAGATCCTTGGGGGGATGGTAAGTGGAAGTATATATTAACGGAAACCACTGCATGATCAGAGCTTTCAAGAGGGCAAATCTGCAAGAATGAGAGATAGCATTGAAACAGAGATCTATCAGTGAGTTAGAACCACGCATGGGGTAAACCAGCAATGCGTAGGAGATAGAATGATCGAAAAGTTAATATTATCGAAATCAGCAGGATCTGTGACAGAATTTTCCACCGACTTGGTGTGGTGGACATTGAAGTCTTCAAACGCAAATATATGATCAAACGGATGGGAGGAAAAAGCCTTATCTATATTGTTTAAGATGCTGTCAAATAGGGAACAGGCAGGAGATGAAGAGGCGCGATAGAGAAAATAAAAGCTAACCGTGTTTAGTATAGAGAGGCAGAGACACCTGTAGAAATGATCTGGCGATCCAAGAAAAATCGCCGTAGCTAAAGAGAGATATTTACTGACATAAACGCCAATTCCATGAATATGGACACGAGAGTCCTTTCTAAATAGGGGTGTTATCCAAGGATATAGAAATCAAAGTAAGGAATAGAAGGGTCAAGGTTAGTTTCACAGAGAGCTAAGATGCCAGGTGAGCTTACTTGGAGAAAGAATTGAACTCTACAAAAATTTGTACGGATGCCAAGGCTGTTCGCGAATGAAATGTAACAGGTTTAGGTGATTTTGTTTAGCAGGTTTAGTTTTAATTTTTACATTGTGTGATATCATAATTGGCGATTTTTGGTAAGGAGAGGCCTAAAGTAGTAGTGTCAGTCGGTCGTTAAATGCAACATGTGTACGAAGGAAGCTGGCGCTGACTGCAGCATAATGCGGCCTCAGGTTTGCCCACTGCAGGCATTTGTCGGAACACCCACCCATGCACGGTATGGTACTACAAGAAACCCCGATATTATTGAATTGCTGATCAGAGCAGCTATATCAAGACGCTACGCAAGCATTCGAGTTCCTAACTACAAGTCGGAATCAGTAGCCAGGAAACAGCCAACCCGGTACCCTCAGAATGAAGAGTCGTTGCCACCACACACATTCACACACATTAAAAAAGCTTGCGACAGCACTAATATTATGACCTGAGGAAAGGGGAAAATCGGGAACCCCTTCCTAAACAGGAAACAAGGGCTGAGACTCTACTCCTGTACAAAAAATGTGGGAGGAATATGAACTGGGTGATAGTAGTGTCTATCTACTCCAATTAAAATAAATACTAGGTTTTAAATTAGTTAAAGTCAGAAAATCCCTTAATAGTCATTACAAGAGAATTTTCAGATACCTTTCCTTAAAAATTCAAAGGAACAAAAAAAAAAAAACAATCAGCATTTGATGACAGGGCGACTAAAAGAGCCAATAGAAAAACTTAACCGATACAAGTATATTCTAAAATTTCGTTAAAGTTTTAAGAACGAAAAAGTTATTCGATAGATTGTACCCACAAAATAAAACTAATATTATTAATTTATAACATTCTGTTGTCGTTGTGTGACTTAGTGTTAGATGAATTGAGAAGGTATAACGTCTTTTGTCTAAAATGATTATTCATCATTTATTCGCTTGCCTCAACTGACCTTCTTTGTCAAATTCCTTTGACCTATTTCTTGTGGGGGTTCACATCACTCAGTTGACCATTTTTTTGGCAAAGCCTAATATTATATAATATGTTTTTTTTTCCTTATTTCACGTTCCCTTTTTTTCTTTTTGCTTTTTTGTTTTCCATTTGAGGTATCTGTCACATTGTTTCCATTCTCCTTGGCAGGCAGATGTCACGGTTCCTTGTTCGGCGGGCGGTTTTTCTCTCTTTCTTTCCTTTTTCATTTCCTCCTTAATTCTATCCCTATCTCCTTTAATTCTTTACCTAACTTCCTTGTTTTTTTTTCTATCTTTCCCGTTTTTTTCCTCTACTTCCGTTCCTGTGACACGCTTAAGTTTGACCTCTTTGCACATATGTAATCTTAAAATAACCTCTTCAGTGATCAAGTTTGAATCCATTTTGCCGTCTTCCTGTTCTACTTCCCCTTCTTCTCTACTCTGGACGCGACCTTCTAACATAATCTACTCACTCTTTTAAATGTCACTCCCACAATTTTTTCTTATTTCTCCTATTTTTCCTTCTTTTCACGTGAACTATCGGCGTCGGATTTTCTATTTGAGTATGAATTACTTGAGTTTTCTATAATAAAAATTCAGTCGCTGACGAAGCATGTATTCCTCACGTAAATGACCATAAGATACATGTGATTTCTTAAGCTTTATTTGCATATGTATATATATCCGAGTGAATACAGAACGAAGAATTTTTTCCACGTCCAAAACATTAATTTAAAACAGTGCTCGATATATAATTTTCTATATAGAGCTGTGAATATTTATTATAAATTATATTTTAGAACATGTACATAACTTCTCATTGTTTTGAAAATGATTTTCATTTGAATATAAGAAACAATACGTTTGTTATTCATGGATATGGGAACAGAGAAAGGTTGTGTGTATGTTCAATGTAACTAATCCGATGAGATCCAGTTTAAATTTGAAAAAAATCTCTTTATGGCAATACATGATTTCCTCTTTCAATCTTAACGAAAAAATTTTCAGTCAATCAAAACCATTGTCTAGACACCTTTCTGTTGATGTATTCATTATTGTTACAAATTATTTTCATATTTTTCTGTGTATCTCGTTATTTTCTCAAACAACAATGAAAGAAGAAAGAAAGAAACTATTTTATATTTTTGATCTGACTTAAAGAGACGTTTGAGTCTAATTATACTATTTTTATTTCGATTCAGTATGCATTTTTTCTAAACTTTCCTAAACCTCTTAAATTGTAAAGAACATTTTAATACCTATTCATTTATTAAAAAATTTAAATTCATTTTATTATTTTTATAAGATCTATTATATTATTGTATTCTAATACAGTTCTTAATATCATAATACAATTTAAAAAATATCTAAATTTAAATAATATTTAAATATGAATTTAATAAATTTAATATCTATATAATTATTATTCTTTCATAATCCGAAACAAATTATTACATATATGTAAGTTAATAAACATTTTTTATGAAGATTCTTTTTAACCATATTTCAAGGTGAACATTTGGAAATATGACATTATTTTATTACGTTTATTTAATAGATTTTTATTCTTAAGGAATTTAATAATATATAGTTTTCCATATAGCCACAAGAG
>JBBBDQ010029808.1:0-27500 GCA_037127315.1 Ascarosepion bandense | reverse complement strand
TCATGAATAGCTACGATATTTAAAGTCTACCATATCTTAATAGAGCCCAAACATATTTTCTAAAATTAATTAGTCATATTATGTCAATTTTCATAATAATTCTTTCCAGCTCTCTGTTAAAATTCGTGATGTTAAGTTGAATTTCCGCAAACGTCGCCGTATTTCTTGTCATGACAAACAACATGTAATTCTGATCTCTGTGATGATGACGTTTGGTAACACATGTGAACGTGCTCTTTTGTAATTAATTTTAAATTAACCGTTGTAGCTACGATGTTTCAGCTTAATATCAACAAGATAATTACAGAACTATTATTATTAAAAAAAATAAGCAGACATAATACTTTTATATTTTTTAATAAAATACAATTGCGTAAAGATATGCAGTCTACATATATATATATTCACCCGCAGAGAACCCTGAAATTTGCAGTCTACTATTTCCCCAGATTGCTCAATCTACGGACGAAAGCGTAAATAATCATCAGCAGAAAATCCTGTTTCTCTTTATCACTGTTCATCAGTACGATTAAACATCTGACAGCCACGAACCCGGATTAAAACTCGACCAATTTGACATGTCGGATTCTACCTCTAGGCTATTTGCACATGGCAGAGGAAGGCAGACATTAACGTCTCATATGCACAATGTAAACAAACACTGGTAGCCAGGAATGTTCAAACTTTTTTTCTGGATAATAATACATATTTTCCTACGTTTATAGTACAACACGGAGTTTCATGCACTCTGAAATCAACAGATGCATATTTAAGTTCATAATAAGCATCTGTTGATGGCCGAGTGTACGGATCACCGAGTCCAAACTGTAAGACGTATATATTACCCCGACAGTAGTATCCCGAGTAATTTCAAAACTTCTCCCCCATAAGGCGAGTGGTGGTGATGGAATCCCGGTGATAGTCCTTAAGAAGTGTGCTCCTGAACTCTCCCCTGTCCTCTCTAAAGTGTATAACTACTGCCTTTCTGCTTCCTGTTTTCCTGCATGCTGGAAGTTCTCTTCAGTCGTCCCTGTATTTAAGAACTGTGGTGAACCCTCGGACCCATCCCACTATCGCCCTATCAGTCTTCTACCAATTTTCAGGAAAGCGTTCGAGGCCATAATTAATGCTGAAATAGTTCAACATCTTACAGTCCACAAACTCTACTCTGACAGGCAGTAGTGCTTCCGCTTTGCTAGGTCCACGGCCGACATGCTAACAACCGTGACGGAGTACATGCTCGCGGCCCGTGATGAGTCAAGCGAGTCTCGTGCTGTTGCTCTGGACAATCTCCAAGGCTTTTGACAGGGTATCGCACTCTGGCCTTCTATGCAAGCTACGGGGTTACGGTATTACGGACGCTTGCTTGATCTAATCCAATCTTTTTTAAATAACCGCAAATTGAAGGTCATTTTGAATGGGCATGCCTCTTCATGCTACAGCACAAAGGCTGGTGTCCCGCAGGGCTCTATCCTGGGCCCGACGCTCTTCCTTATTTTCATCAATGACCTCCCAGATGAGATCGAATGCCAAGTAGGCATCTACGCAGATGACACCACAATTTACTCCTGTATCAGTAAGAAACCCGTCGTAGCGGACAAACATAATGTCGCTGCTGACCTTGAACGGGATCTATACTCTGTGGTGAATTGGGGCAAGAAGTGGCTTGTTAATTTCAATGCATCTAAGACCAAGCTGTTGTCTGTCAATCATCACAGGCAATCTCTCCTGCCTCCCATAAGCATGGACCAATCGAGACTCCCTGAGAGCAATACACAGCGCCTCTTCGGCCTTACCCTCTCTTCTGATCTCAAATGGAACCACTACATCGAGTCCATAGCTAAATCTTCTGCTAAGAAGGTTGGGTCACTGTGTCGGGCCAGGATAATTTTTCCGCCTAAATCTATTCTGCATATATACAAATCAACCATCCGTCCGTGCATGGAAGACTGCTGCCATTTATGGTCATGAGCCCCTGCCGTTCTCCTCAGTGTTGTCGACAGGCTCCAAAGGAGAATCAGTAATGTGAAAGGTACTGACTTGGCGGCTTGACTACAGCCACTTCCCCACCGACGAAATGTGGCCTCCCTTTGTCTGTTCTATAAACACTTTCATGGCTTCTGCTCAGACGAACTTAAGTCACTGGTGCCTCCTCAACAGGTGTTTACTCGTGCAACCAGATTGGCAACTAGGTCCCACCCATTCACAGTTAGGTTAGCCTAATGCAAACGACAATTCTACTCCTGCAGCTTCTTCTCTCGCACTTCCCACCTGTGAAACTCGCTCCCATATTCTTGCTTTCCTGAGGGCTACAACGTCCAGGAATTTAAATGCAATGTCAATACTCATCTATTAACCACTTGACTCTAGTTCTTGCCCCACCCCGTATATCCTTTCCTTTCTCTCCACCTTTGAAACTGTCATCACACCTGCATTCTCATCTCTCTATTGCTCCTTTCTAAGTGGTTTGTCTTCCTCTTCACTCTCTTATAATTAATGTTTTACACTTATGTAGCCCACTGCATATCAGTTGCATTACCGCCTTGCTCGGGGTGATACGATTAAAAAGAAAGTCGTGCTATAGACGTAAGATAATATGTATATTTATTAATATATACTCTATAATTTTTTTATATTACATCAAACACTGTTTTATTTACACCAGAAAAAACATTTATATATGTCCGTGTACTTGCTTGTATGTATACTTATTTATTGATATCCATATTTAAATATATTCCAGTCAATGCATTTTATAGCAAAATAAAGTACAGATGTATTTTAATAACTTGTCATATTACAATAATGATAATTTCCATAGGCTGCAATAGTATTTTAGATGATATATTTCTATATTACCATGTTTTGTTGTCACATCTTCTGTATAATGCTGTATAACAACTTTTTCAGCCGGCATATATATATATATATATATATATATTTAATTAAAGCTGATTCTTTAGTCATGGATTATAACGCATTAATTGTATTATATTTATGTATTGAAGGAATATGAATATGTAAAATGAAGAATAAAATTATTTTACAGGAAAAATTATATGGAAATTAATATATCTTTCTGGAGAAAAAATCTATAAAAACGTTTCAAATATTGTTTTCCATATGAAATAACATTCTTTTTTCACAACAAATCATATTTGAATGATATGACATCGAATTCTTCTATTTCTTTATATTTCTTTCATTGGAATAAGTTTGAGAATACTGAAGCCATTTAACTAGCGTAATTCTCCACTTGAAAAAAAAAATACCAATTTAGAGAGAATTATTAATGTTCTATTTCTTTGACGAAAAACTCAAAATGTATTTGGTTGTCACAGATTGATCCCCGGCATTTATTTCAAGTACCTCTGTTAACGAGGTTCTTGACGGGAACCAAATTTCGTTGGAGCATGAGAAGTGGAATTTTGCTGTCATTAAATTCGTTTGACTCCAGTTGATTAGATTTGATCGTCTTCCACTTCAATAGCCTATACGCAAAATCGTTTCACTTTTTCTTTTACAAGCGAATTCACAATAAACTTCTACATTTCTAGAGTCGAAGGTCACCCCACCCCGCAAAGCAAAAAAAAATGATTACACATTTCACTTGAGAACCGATGATGGCATGGCAGATTTAAGCTACACGACTTTGAAAAAAATGGAGTAAAGAACATCATCTTCTAGTCACTAGTGGCCGATTTATTTACATTTAAAAATAAACCAAAAATAACATCAAAAAGCAAAAGAAGCATTTCCTTTGCAAACATGCACAAGCGCTTTCTAAAATCAATCCGATTTTGATTGAATGAATAAGGTATATCTTGGCCAAAACTATTCTTTTTTTAAATATGGCTAGTGTTATAAAATCACAAAGTCATGTCAAATAATAAGTTGCACAGTTTTGATCAGGATGAAAGAAAGAAAAAGACATATAAGTGATGTTTTTCGTTTCAGTGAAATAAAAAAACGCACTGCTCATACCTAATAATTTATTTTCTGTTTTTCATTCGTCAAAAATTTATCGTCGGTTATTTATCGTCTGTTATTCATTCGTCAAAAGTTCTGTCTATTTTATTCCATTTTGCACATTTATAAATCCAGCATTAGTCCATGCATTTAATATTGCTACCATATCTGTCGCGTGCTCCTGGTATTCATCTTAAGGTTCTCACAATATCCAAAGAATGATCAGCAATATAATCGATCCTGACTTGGCAGTCTGCCTTTAGTCACATATTTACTAACGTAATGTGGCTTCCCTCTGTCTTTTCTACAATTATTTTCGTGGTAACTGTTATGAGTAAAGTTTTCCTTATTTCCTTGACCACACGTATTTACGCGTACGAATAGAATAGCATCTAAGTTCTACCCTTTTACTACTGAAACAGTTAAATATAATCATCTGTTTTACTCTAACAGTTTATATTCTTGCATTTCCCGGTTGTGCAGCTCCCTTTCGTTTTCTTGCTTCCCGGATAGCTACATTCCCCAAAAGTTTAAATGCAACGTCAACTGCCATCTTTTATCGCCTTGATTCCCACCATTCTTTTATACTTTCTTCGATATCCTCTGTCCATTTTACTTTTTCTTTCTTTTTTTGTTTAGTTTTGTCAGTGTAATCCTCTACTCACCAGTGCCGGTTTTTGGGGTGAAATTATTTAAAAATATCATCAAGGTAATAACACTTACATCAAGTTTCGTTTTTATTAATGTCAAACGTTTCCATCTTACAGTGTCATAAAGATACGGAAATTTTTCTTAAATAAATCCTACCTCGTTGTCATTTATTTATTAAATTAGCACTACCCGTGAAATTTTCACCGTTTTCCAGTATTCATTGGCAGAGGAATCATAATTGTTCAATAAACACTTAGTTCCCTGACTATCGAACAGCCTTGGACATTTCGCAGTAACAATAATAAATGTAAATGCATGTATCTACTTAAAGAAATAAGAGGGTACAAATCAAAATTCAAATTTGACAAAATTTTCATATAACTGACGCAAACTTTAAGCGCTTGAAATACAGATCTGTCTAAATGTATATAAGATTATTAAAACGACAGAGTTACAATCAGTCATAAACTTAATGACCTAAATTTAGTTACCTCTCTTCTCACAACACACGAGAAAAAGATACATGTGCACAAATACATTGTATATATATATATATAAGAAGAATTAAGGCAAACACGGTATTTCCTGGTCAATCGGAAGTACAAAATATTTTACATGAATCGTGTAAAATCATTTGTACAATAAAAACAGAAGCTGATGATGATTTGCCTGAAATAAGCAATACAACCGATTTACCATGAAATAACGTGTTTTCCTTACTTTTTCTTATATTTTCTCTATATTTATTTATATTCATATATATTTAGAGCTCTCTTAGAGAGTTAACCTACCACTCTATATACAGTTTACTCCTTTGGATATTTTCTATATCTACACCTCATGCTGATATATATATATATATACATATATATATATATATATATATATATATATATATATATATATAAAAGTTCTTCATATGCCATGTCTCTTCAAAACTTCCATTTGGCTCTGTCTTTTGTCACTCTCAAAATTCTTCCTCTTTGTATCTCTCCCAAACCCAGCTTTGCCTATCATTTGCTCAGACCTATAAAGTAGCTCTGGCGCTGTTTTCAGCTGTCTGTTTTCTCTCTATCCGTCCTGTGAGTATTAAATTCTCCAGGCTCTACTTCCACACTTCATGTCCTAGAAACCTCATCTGTCTCTCCCTTATGAGTTTTATTTATGTCCCCATCCTCTCCAACACCTCGTCGTTAGATACAAATTGATAATTATTATATGGGTTGATTGCCCCATCTTTCCTTAGACAGATATTTATCGCGTATATTACTTCCTGACAATACCTGATAAATAATCTACTATTCTGTTTAAATTGTTAAGAAAGGCAGAAATGACATAACCATTATGCCGTATGGTTTCGGTAAGAAAGAAACCAAGCAAGAAAGAAAGAAACAGTAAGGATAAATGAGGTAAATACTTTATGTGTTTAACGCCTGCTTCAATAAAATGAAAGATTTTGTCAAATTTTGAATTTTTTTCGTTCGTAGTCTCTTGTCTCTATATATAATAACCTGCAATTATACCTATGAAAATCATTGCTCTGATAACTTAAAGTTGTTAGGGATAATCTTTGCCGATGATATAGGGTAATCCTTTTACTTAATTGATAGTCGTAGAAGTTGTAAAGAGCTTACTTCAGCATTAACTTAAGAATTGTGATTCCGCAGAAAATCCAAAATGTGAGAACTGCGAAATTTTACGGTACAATTTACTATTTACTTGTCGCTTCGTTTTCCTTTAAAAAGGAAATCAAACAAACAAATACATAAAATAAAGTATAAAAACATTTACTCGCAAACACTGAGTGCGCAGCATTAACACTTGTGTTGTGTTATAGCCATCATCTGCTATTAATGTAATTATAATCTGACGTGGTTTTTAGACACACATTAACAAGGAAAATATATATTTGTTGTTTTCATTCTGATATTATTTTAAATAAAATCTTCCTTTATTGTTTGTAGACCCTTTGTCCAAAACTTGAATTCAACATATGAATTTAGTACATAAGTGATCTTTGATTTCTAGCAATATTTAAATGTGACGGAATATTCTTTTTTTTTTTAGTGGGGGAAACAATTTTTTATGATCGAAATGAGATAAAAAGCTTTTGGAAAATATAAAGCAACATGTTATAATGCATATTTTCTTTATATTTTGTTGGTAAATAACGTAAGTGTAATTCAATAAATTCGACTCATTGTCAAGGCTTCCGTTCATCACGAGGCTATTAATGCTTTGGAGCATTCATGGGTATTAATTAGAATCGTTGTAATGTGTTTTATTTGTGCTAGGAATAGAATTTGACACGAAGAATCATAAATGTAATGTCATTTATTAAATGAATTTGAATAAGGAACATATAAATATGTATTCTTTTTCATGTTGCACTGACAGAAAGAACATGTAAGTGAAACGCAAAGCCGTCATCAGCACAACCATAATATATTAAATAGCTTCAAAAGGACACATGCATGTATTATCGTAAACATTAGAGAATTAAGATTCGCGTTTTCACAAGATGGAATTGTTTAGAAAATACGTCAAAGTTAAATTGTAAATATTGGAAACAAATTAGGATGTTTGAACAAATACATTGTTCTTACAGCAAAAATTAGTATCTATCTACCATTCTCACTCTTTTCCTTATCTATCTATCTATCTATCTATCTATCTATCTATCTATCTATCTATGTTTTTGTGTATATGCTCTCACATCCCACTATGAAGGAAGGGTAGACTTTGAAAAAAAAAAAAAAAAGAAACAGTAGCTACTCACGTATCTACGCATCGTTCATTCAGTAATGAATTTGAAAACTCTTGGCTACTGTCGTGTGTATACATTGTATATAACATGCTCCCGAGTGCCTATAGCTCAGAGGTAGAATTGCCGACTGATGTCAATTGAGTCGGGTTTCAATCCTAGCGAGCAGCAATCGGATGTCTAAACGAACTCATGGGCTGTTATACGGCGAAACATACCTGTCTTCGGATGACTATATATATATATATATATATATATATATATATCAGTCTGTTCTATTTCAATCATTTTATTATCTGTCTTGGTCTTTTCATTTTCTATCTATCTATCTATCTATCTATCTATCTATCTATCTATCTATCCAGCTACCGAAAAGTTTATCGGCTGAGTATGTGCGAGTTACGCTAGAATTGTGAAATTTAGTCTGCACTTATTTAAACTCTTACTAATAACTGTATTTTTTCATTCTGTTTGAACTGACATACACTATTAGAGTAAGACTATTCGTTCCCTTGGTAAAAAGCTGTCATCAGTAGATATGGCATCTTTATCAATATGATACTGGTTCCAGCTAAAGGTTTTTATGTTGGTGAACAGAGGATAGTCGAACCTGTTGAATTTTAAAGGGTTTCAACAGGTTCAAAACCTTACTAGCTCAGAGCTGCCATTGAAATATATATCTGTCTATCTATCTATCTCTGATTATATCTACACCCTTGTCAAAAATTAATTGCAAAAAAGAGTGTAATGTCCTCCTATGATCTTTCACACTTTCCCTGATCACGTATACGTCGTTTCTTGGCGTTGTTTATTTTTTCTTCTAACCCCATTTTCTTAAACGTTTCAAACTGATGGATCTAATTTGTTTTTTATACTTGAAATACTAACAATTGAAAGGTTGATATCAAAATTATTAGCCTCTCTGTAAAGCTTGCCAGTGTGTTAGTGAAGCGTTATCATTTTCAGACGCTTCCTTGGAGTAACCTCCATTGCAGACAATGGCTATAGGATCTGTTATAGACATGTCAGATTAAATAAAAGTTAAATATTAAAACTGATCCAGAAGTGCCTATGAAATTAACATTACATAGCTTGACGATATGACATATTTATACATAAATGTATAGTGTTAATGCTGCGCCCTCAGTGTTTGCGAGTAATCGACAATCTAGACAACAGTGCATGGGCGTGCTTAAAGTCTGGTGCAATCGCGGATGATACAATATTTTTCAAGGTCAAATACAAATTCATCATACATTTCGAAAATAGATTTATGTTACTGTTCAACAATGCAAACGGCTTGATCAGAGAAAAAAATAGAAATCGATTCTGAATGTAAATGAATCAAAAATACTTTGTCAGTCGCTTTTAAGGAAAATTGTAAAAAGAAGGAATGCTCCCCAAATATGCAATTACTAAAGATTTACCTACAAGAAAATAAATCGCAGCAATTTATTAATGTATACTTTTGCTGATATACAACACTGAGCATTGATATGTGTACACACACAGACACACACATACACACACACATATATATATATATATATATTCGTATTTACCTTCTTATATATATGTGCCACTTTTAAATAAAAGAATAGACACATTTTGTTGCTTCATTTTTACTTTTGACAAAATTTTCACATAATGTGACCAATAACCTTCAAAAAATATCTTCATCTTAGACCACTTCAAACGTCTTGTTTTTTAAATTTTGACATTTTGCCAAGATTTCAAATTTCGTGATATGCAGTGATGGCAGTATTTAACGCATCAGTTGACAACGGCCAGATTGTTGGGGTTTTTTTTTGTTATGTCAAAGACAAGAAGTTATTGCTTTTTAATTGTCTTGCTATCAAGTGTAAAACATGTGTTTTCATGCTTTTTAACACAAGTAACTGGTACCATATTATGGTGCTCGCTAATAAAATGTAGCAATTTATCGTAAGCACTTAATGATAAGGTAACACAAATACAAAGAATTTTGACAGGTGTAGAGGCTCATCCCTTGTTCCCTGTTTAGGATGTGGTTTCCGGCTTTCTCTTTTCCAATCTTTTCACTTTTCCTTTTTGTTTATCTTTATTTCAATTGGAGTAGATAGACTGAACTATCGCCCGGTTCAAGCTCCACCCACATCTATTAAACAGGTGTAGAGGCTCATCCCGTGTTCCCTATTTAGGATGTGGTTTCCGGCTTTCTCTTTTCCAATCTTTTTCTCTTTTCCTTTTTGTTTTATTTTTTCAATTGGAGTAGATAGACTGAACTATCGCCCGGTTCACACTCAACCCACGTCTATTGAACAGGTGTAGAGGCTCATCCCTTGTTCCCTGTTTTGGATGTGGCTTCCGGCTTTTTCTTTTCCAATCTTTTTCAGTTTTCCTTTTTGTGTATGTTTTTCATTTGGAATAGATAGACTGAACTAACGTCCGGTTCACACTCCACCCACGTCTATTGAACAGGTGTAGAGGCTCATCCCTTGTTCCCTGTTTAGGATGTGATTTCCGGCTTTCTCTTTTCCAATCTTTTCACTCTTACGTAGCCCCTTGCACAACAGTGGCCTTACCGCCTTGCCCGGGGTGATATGATTAAAAAAAATTTAAATAATAACATTAGCTTGCTATTATAAATTTGGCGACGAAAAAAAAGTCAGTCATCTTGTTTAAATGCTGGCAGTGAACGTGTTAAAAAATAAACCTTGCAAAGTTTTAAAACTTCGGGTTTCAGACTTATGAGTCTGAAACCCGAATTTTTAAAATTTTGCAAGGCTTTCTATCAATTGTGTTCTTATGATATTTATGTATAAATATGTCATGTCGTCAAGCTATGTAATGTTAATTTCATAGGCACTTCTGGATCAGATTTAATATTTAACTTTTATTTAATCTGACATGTCTATAACAGAATTTGCTGCCCAAATGCACAATATATATATATATATATATATATATATATATATATATATATATATATATTTGTGTGTGTGTGTGTGTGTGTTTGTGCGTGTATGTGTATAAGGTATTAATACTGATATAAAATTTGTCACTTAGCTGATTGACGCTATATTCAACAGCAAGAGTCTGGAATTTCACAGACGAAATTAAAAAAAAAATTCGGTCTACTAGTCAGGAGATGTGTAAATAATATATATCTTGGCAGTAAGTTTTCAGATAAAATGTCGAACTTCGTATTTTGTTATTGCTACAATGATTACAGTCGATAATGACTGTATTGATTATAACAATAACGAAATTCCGATTAATGTCATGCGCCCTCATTTCCAGTAACCGATACACATATTGTCACGAGAGACCATTTCAAACTGCCAATTTCACAAAAAATACTATAATCTGAGTAAAGGAATTGATTTTTTAATATGACTGACATGATCACAAGTATTTGAAGTAAACAATAACAAAATATGATATTTGGACAGCTGTTTCATAATTTCAAGCGTAATACTCAATAATTAGAAGAATGATAAAATAAAATATTAATGTGACATATCTTTTCGCTTTTTTATCAAAATTTAAAAAAAAGTTTTTCAAGATATATATATATATATATATATATATATATATATATATACAAATAAATAAAGAGCGAAGAAAATAATTTCAAAGTTCAAAACATTAATTAAAACAGTGTTCAATATAAAAATACAGCAATGAATATTTATTAATAATTATACTTTAGAACATGTACAAACTAAGACAATATTTTACATTTGGTTTCGACATTAAAACAATGTCTCATCAGGTAGATGGGCACTGATTTAAATTATTGTTTTGAAAGTTGCAATTATTTTCTTTGTTCTTATTCATCTAGATATATATATATATATATATATATATATATATATAGAGAGAGAGAGAGAGAGAGAGAGAGAGATAAATAGATAGAAAGAGAGACGTAGAGGGAGAATAATGTATGTGTTTTTTAGACATCACTGCGTTTACACTTCGTCTCGTATCTAGCCGTAAAACAATATAATCAACACAAATAAAAATGCTTCAATAAGACCTTATCATATACAAATCGTTTTCTTATGACGAAAAAATATTCTCTTAATAGTAATCTTAAAAATCTTGTCAGCATTAAAAACACATTGAGATAAACCGAACCAGAAACTCATGCCAACGACACAATTTCTATAAATATAGTGTGAGATTTAACTGATTTTTTTAAAAAATTAAACAAAAAATCAGAAAGTGAAGAACTGAATGAAACAAAGAAAAATGTATGACATTAATTTCATTATTAGTACGGGGCATGCTTGCCTATGTTATCAGCATTCCTAATCTAAATCGAAATATTAAGTTGATACAAACAAAGAATCCTGTGTCGATAACATCGGGCGATCATTGTCGTTCTAAAGCGAGAAAAAGTTTTGAATAAAAAAACAATTTCATATGACAATAAACCCAAATTGATATGCTGTGCTTGCCTATAAAATCGGCATAAAGATTTTAATGTAAAATGATAGGTAATGACAGTTATTTCCTAATTCGAGAGAGCTTGCATTTAAATTCTTTTTTTTTTTTTAACTTTACTTGTAGCAAGACCTAATATTAGATATTTAAGTCACGGAGAGGATAAATTTGTCCAACTTACTTTGTTGACCATAGCCAACATTATTATTTAAATCTTATCAATATTTGTGCCAGACTGAACAACGTTTGCAAATAGTTTGATGTGATTGGCGCTTGTTTCTAGCGATAGTTTATAAGTTAATTATAAAAAACAGTTTTTATAATGTTCGCTTGTCATTTGGTATTACGTATTTATGCTGCCACAGAAAGAATAAAATGCATCTACATCTAGAAATACAGAAAATTTAGCATATTTCAAATATTATTTCAAATGTTTTAATTTCGTTACACAATGTTTAATCCTCTAAATATCATGTTAGTCAGAATTTAATTACTGTAAACTCTCTTTAAAATATTTCAGTTTACAATTGATGCTAGTCGAACGATATTTAACTAACAAATCCATCCAGATCAGATGGCTCGGTCTGTTTTTTGAAGATGAACTCTGATACATCTTGTAGATATGTACGTTATTCACTATTAATATTCTGACCCCAAAAATTATACCGTATTTTTCTGATTTTAAACGTAAGTCACATTTTTATTGTTATTTTTATTAAAACTTGTGAATTGCATACATGCTCTGCAAATGGTAATAGGAATATCGTTCAATAGAACTACATTTGTGTTGCTTCAAGTCTTCACCTGTAAATAGAATATACAACATTAATTGCCATATAGGAAGACTGATATTACGTAAAAATGGCATTATTTGATTTTACTTTCCTAACGATATTTTTTTTTAGATTTCGTTCAGTATTTGGCGGACATCCTTTGCTCTAACTTTGCTTTTTGGTTTCAGTTCTGACAAAAAAAAAAACTTCCAAGATATTTAAATGTATGTATTCTCTTCATTTTGATAAATCCAATTCTTTTTCCAACTTTAAGCCTTTCCTCTTTCTGAAAAAGACATATTCCATCTTTATACAAATTAGAGTCAACATTTGTTTCTGTTTGTAGCATGTTGAGAATCAAAATTGAAAGAAATATTTGGGTACACCCTTATATGCATGTGAGTAGTTAGAACAATCTTACCTTGACATACAGATCAATGGTCATATTTAATTTGGCAGGTGTTCTATCTATATATCATGCTTTTGAAATTATGATACATTTCACCATCTAGCCTACTTTAGATGTTTCTTTACGTACTCAATAACGTTTACTAAATTATAAAGAAAACACTTTATTCAATCTATGTTTATGGATTATTCTCGTTCAGCTTTCATTACATTTGCCATATATTGTTTTAGTTATTAACCACCAGTTTAATTGTTAACTGTGTTGGATGCCCTTTTTCTAATATTATCAGAGTATGTAGCACATCGGCACAACAAAGGTATGCACACGAGACAAAGAAAAACAAGATGATTACAACGCCTTGTATAAAACAAATCATACATTATTGACAGTATATGTGTATCATTTTCAAGTTCTAAGATCTATACTCCTGAATTTCTAAGTTGGATAAATGAATTATATCAGTCCACAAAATCATCAATTATATATAAAACTATAACCATAACAGGAAAAATAGAAATAGAAAAATCATTTGGTATGCACCTCCTTTGGTATGCACCTCCTTTGGTATGCACCTCCTTTGGTATGCACCTCCTTTGGTATGCACCTCCTTTCAACCAAATGGTTATCACCAGGTTAGGGCAGAAGTTCCTCAATTTAATTAAAAACACTTCTCCACTAAGAACCTTCTAAGTAAAATTTTTAACAAAAATACACTTAAACTAAGTTATAGTTGCACGAATAACCTCGAAAACATCTTAACTAATTAAATAAATATATCTTAAATCACCACGTGGATCGAAATAACATTAACTACCAAAATAATAAAGAGGACAACAATAAAAACTTATGCAATTGTAGAGACCCCAATAATTCCCCACTACAAAATAGATGTAAAATAAATTCAATTGTCTATCAATGCAATATAGCATCAATTGAAACCCCCACTACAAATAAAGTATATATCGGAGCTACAAAGAACACATTTAAGCACCGCTGGTACATGCACTTAACTTCATTCAAAAACAACTTATATCAAAACCAAACATCCCTTTCTGCATATTTTTGGAAATAAAAGGACACAAAAGAGAAACCCAAAGTAAAATGGAAAATCCTGGAAAAAACTAGAACGTGCAACTCGCTTTAAGACATCTGCCCTTTATAAAAATAATAAAGAGGACAACAATAAAAACTTATGCAATTGTAGAGACCCCAATAATTCCCTACTACAAAATAGATGTAAAATAAATTCAATTGTCTATCAATGCAATATAGCATCAATTGAAACCCCCACTACAAATAAAGTATATATCGGATCTACAAAGAACACATTTAAACACCGCTGGTACATGCACTTAACTTCATTCAAAAACAACTTGTATCAAAACCAAACATCCCTTTCTGCAGATTTTTGGAAATTAAAGGACACAAAAGAGAAACCCAAAGTAAAATGGAAAATCCTGGAAAAAACTAGAACGTGCAAGACATCTGCCCTTTATGCTTAAGTGAAAAGCTGAACATTCTAAAGTGCCCCAACAATGAAGAACTATTGAATGGTAGAGATGCATTAGCAGTGTTATGCTAATCGAAAATACTTTTCGTTAAAAATACTTTTCGTTCAAATTTAATTAGCCAAAAAATACCTCATTCACATAAAAAATCCTATCCAAAAGGTAATTAATACCCATGTTTAATCCTCAAAATAAAAAAAAAACGAATATCGTATAAATAAAAGAAAATAAACTCACAGAACATTAATAGTCACTCTATTACAACCATACCAGTGTCTGCCCTTTCTTAAAAACCTTACATCTCAATATAAGAATTACCTAGACAAAACTAAAAAGTTACCCAACACCCCTCTCCTAACCCAAGGTTGTATTTCTATGGCTACACACTGCCGGCTAAATCATACTAAATTCCCATCCCACATTCACTTACATATCATAATACCAAAAACAAATCGTTTGCACCACTTATTTTTATTTCAACTTATCACCAGATGAGAGGCACACGTTGCTCCGAAACACGAAGAATTTTGTGTAGTAATAATATGCTTTTATTAACTATTGTAACAGCCATTACAATATAAAGCACTCTTTATAAAAGTAAATTCATGAACACTGGGTTTTATATCTACGTGTTCTATAACTTTCTTACAATATATATATATAATGGATTCTCCCGTCGCGTTCAACGTATGAGGGTCCAACCTTTTTCCAGCAAGACAACCACACAGAGATTTGTTTATAGTGGTGAAGGCATTGTGTAGTACCATCCACACTTCTTGGAACTGCTGATAACAAACAACTGGTGCAGATGACTGCCACACATCGCACGAACAGCAGACCTCAATTATTTAACCCATAATTGGAGGGAACGAACGGATTAATACCTTTCCCAAGGGTACCAGTGCGCAAGTGAATGCAGCGTGGTCGACTGAAATTGGAACTCGGCTCACCGATTTCCCCCTCCAAGCCGACATCCACCGCACCCCAACGCACATCCGTGATTGCTAACAGCACCTGGTATTCTCAAGTGGTCACCCAGCTAAGTACTGACCAGGCTCAACGTTGCTTAATCTGGGTAGCAAGTAAGTGGTTTGTGTTCTGTTCTTAAACATTGTATTGTTAACTCTACATATTCAGTTCATTTGTGTTGGATGTGTATTGAGCACATTTGTACTGTCATCTACTGCTCAAATCAGCCACTATTTGGCTAGTGTATATATAGTTAGCTAGTTATCCGCAGACAGATCTGTTTCGCTGTATCAGAGCTCGTCAGTACCGCTAGGCATCCGATTGCTTTTTAACCCAGGATTGAAACCTGACCGAATCAGCGCCAGTCGGTGATTCTATCTCTGTGCTATGGGTGTTGGCAGAAGAAGGCAGACTTTTTTAGCATATGATGTATCATACGCCAATAGCCAGAGTGCTCTAAATCATTACTGAACAAGCAATGCGTAGGTGCTAGAGTAGCTACTGATTTTTCAAAGTCTACTATTCTTCCAGAGTGCTCAATCAGGGTGTGAGAGCGTAAATAGTTATCTGCAGACAGATCTATTTCGCTGTATCAGAGCTCGTTAGTACGGCAAAAAATCCGATTGCTTTTAAACCAGGATTGAAACCCGAACGAATTAGCGTCAGTCGGTGATTTTGCCTCTGAGCTATGGGTGATATATTTAGATGGGTGAACGCTTGGGAATACCAGGTGCTGTAAGCGTTATTGACGGATGTGCGTTGTGGTACAGTGGATATCGACTCCGAGGGGGAAATCGGTGAGCCGAGTTTCAATTCCAGTCAAACACATTGCAATCATCTTACGCACTGGAAACCTTGGGAAAGGTATTAATCAGTCCCTTCCCTCCAGTTATGAGTTAAATAACTGAGATATGTTGTTCAAGCAATCTGTGGCAGATTTCTACACCGATTGTTTGTTATCAGTGGTTCCAAAAAATGTGGATGGTGCTAGACAAGCCGTCACCATTTTAAACAATTATTTTTGTGGTAGTCTAACTGAGTTAGACACTCATATGTCGAAATCGACGGGAGAGTCCATAATATATATATATATATCACGAGCAATATGAAGTACCTTCGCTTCTTGGCAATGTAATTAAACCTAAATATATGGTGGATGTGAATTTATACTTATTTTAGTTCTTGAGATATGAAAGCAAAATTTTTGAACTTTGTTTATTAGTTTATTAATTTCTAACAACAGGTTTTTTTTTGTTTTTTTTTATAAGCGTTTCACCCCGAGCAAGGCATGTCACTGCCACTACTGTGCAGGGGGCTACGTAGAGTGGAGAAAGGCTGGTTAAATATAGGAAATAACAGAGGGTGGGTGATAGGCGGGTGAGGATACCGAGAATGAGGGTTGGGTAGATGAGAGTGTTGTGAGAATAGTTGGGAGTTAGTGTGATAGGAGGTGTCTATTGACCCTACATTTAAACACCTGGAGATTGTAACTGTCGGGAAAGCAGACTTGTGGAAGGGAGTTCCACAGGCGGGAAGCGCGAGAAAAGAAAATGTTGGAGTAGAATTTACGGTTACATCTTATTTGTTTAACTGTAAAAGGGTGGGACCTAAATGAAATGCATTATTCATCATTTACCACTTTATAAATATTTACTAAATTTTTAAAACATGTCAACATGTCAAAAGAAAATCAATATTATCTATCATTTTATAAGGCTGGAATAAATTGGCAATTAGCAGGTGATTTTCTAACCATTTGAATATACAATATTATATTGAAATATTAAAAAAAACAATCAAATAAATAAATAGTTTTTATTAAATTTATTGTAAATTCTCAAGAATTAAAAAATTATATAAATTCATATTGATTACTTTAGGCCTTATTAAAATTGTAATAATCGCTTTTAAAAACAATAAACATGGCCGAAGATTTAAGATTTTTAAAATAATAGTCGTGCCAATAGAAAACCATCCTGACGGCAGCCCAGTTTTTACCGGAATGAAAGCTTTCAATATTCTTTTAATCATGATCTATTGATCATGATAATATTTATACAACGAGTTATTTTCCCATGTGTATATCACTTTCTTCTAGTATTATTCGACATATTTCAAAAACGTTCACAACTCTTGATTTCCAGTTATTTATATTTTTTATTATCTGGTTTATGTATGTACTGGTAGATAATCAACGGATTTTATCATTAAAATAATGTTGTACAGATCGAAGTACAGTATCTGATATCAAGGCTTTTGACTGGGAGATTAGAAGTGTTGAAGAGATTGCAACAATCTCTTAATTTTTTATTTCCTGGTATTACTCTGGGTGGTAGTACATATCAGCACCACAGCAATAGAAAATCCCGCAAACAAAACACAGAAAATATAATAATACATTTTTATAGTTAAAATACATTTTATATAAAAAATACAAACAATGAATACTTATAGTAAAATTAAAAAGCAATATATTGTGAAAGCAAAATAACTAGTAATACATTTTATCTGTTGTTTAAATCATAAAATTGCATCTTAATTCATAAAATCGCTGTCCCTTCAAAATTGTCATAATTTAAAATGCGGACACCTGACCCGTGAAAACGAAATTTGATAGACCTCTTGTTGAAAAATTACTTAATATGAGTTTTAGTTTGAGTTTTAGTTAACGGCATGTCAACCTCTGTATGTATTTAAGGCCAAAAATGTTCGGTCTTAAGGTATTTCTTTTAATGATCAGTTATAGTGAGAAGGTTGATTTACTCAGATTTTCATGAGACTTTTTGTTTTTATTTTATTTTATTATAGAAAACTAAAAATGTCTTTTAGCTTTATATTCGAAAATGTTTTTTGCTGAAGATAATTTTTCCTTTAAAAATGTGTGATAGTAAAAAATGTTTTCAAAAATATATTGTTTGTAATATTTTTCCTTCAAAATTATATATTTCTCTTTTAAAGTCTATTATGTATATATTTCTATAAAAGTGTATTTTTATACTTTCATTGTGTTTTGACCCCAGTTTGGGTGTCAACTATTTGCCCATAGCTGGGACCTTAACAGGTGCTACAACATCGGATCAGGGTAAACCTGAGAATGACAACAACCAAGTGTTTGTTCCATGCTTCTCACAACATTCCAATTTACCTTCATGCCTAAGACCCAATTGAATAATTATTTATCCAAGTTCAAACAAGATATTCAAAGGGATGTGGATTTTATAACCGATTCAGTAAAGCTTCCCGAATGTTCTATATGCGCACCAACTGTGACAGTACACACGTGAAGTCGGATGTGCTGCTCTTACGAAATACACTGGAGCATTCCGCGCATAACATTCTCCAGCCTCAGTGATGTTTTGTTTAAGTACGTTTTGGTTTGAAAATGTGCGTTGTAGTGCAGTGGATAGGGGTTCAGAATGAGAAATCGGGGAGCCGAGTTCGAATTCCAGCTGAATCCATTGCATTCACTTACGCACATATACCGTTGGGAAAGGTATTAATACGTCTCTTCCCTCCAGCTATGGATTCAATAGCAGGACAGATTGGGCTCTATAGCCTTGGCTGGCAACCAGTCTACCGCAGAAAGCAATGACAACCTATTGCGGGATAATCTTCTGCCCAGTCAGTCATGTTTCTTTCCAGACATGATCGCTTAAGCGTGTTTCGCGTATGGCACTTAACTGACTGACTGGTGTGAAGAAAAAGAGAGATATAGACATGTCCGTTCACGTAGTTATATCGAAAAAAATCACAAGGTATCGATTCAGGTGAACGTAGTGGCTCTTTCAGCAACATCCTGACTCATTTTCACTGACTTGATTAATCCATTCTTTTGCGAGATTCTTATATAGATAAGCCCGCATAGTCAAATTTAATTTAAGATATTTTGTTAAAATCTGAGATCATTTGTACTATCATTGTCTATGTGGTTATACGACATAATACAGCTAATTTTGGGATGCCGTGTAGATTTAATAGAAATCACAAAATTGTGCTTAGATTCATTTAATTTTGGCATTAAATAGCCCATAGCTGTTGATAAGACACTAAATACAGTAAGCAACCAGCATAATCCTTTCATAACAATAATTCACATTATATGCGACAGTTTCTTAAATGAAAACGTTTTCCAAAATATAACTGTATTCCATATATGAAGAAAAGAAAACAACGCCTACTATAGGAGAAAGTTGAAATAATAGAGAACAAGAGTAAAAACCATGTAAACTTAACGAATCAGCGCATATGCTAATCCACAAAGATTTCCTAAGCCGACAAAGCATAGAGATGAATACAATATGGGAACCAGTAATACGAAAGTGCTAGAGAAAATCATTAGCGTCTAACACTGCAATATGAGCTCAGGTAAAGAAAATGCAAGAAAAAATCATTAGCATCAAAGATTACAATATGAGCTCTGGTATATAATGTTTACTAGCACATTAGGTTTATGAATCTTAGAAAATCACAAGTTGATGTTATCCAGATGTTAGTTAGTTCAAGTAACTTGACCTAAAGCCTTGTGAATTCAATACCAGGCTACAGCAGTGGTGAGCAAATAATTTGGAGAGTAAAGTTAAAGGAAGATAAGTGCATGGCTACCAGAAAGAATATCTGACATAGAATAAGAATGATATAACATAATGGTCATAATAAAAAGTTTCGATTATAAATTTCTAACACCTGAAGAAGGCCGGCGCGCACAATGGCCGAAACGTCGTAAACATGGCAGTAAAAATGAGGACAATAGCCTGAACAATGTAAATAGTCCAAAATATAAATTTAACAAAGCTGCAGAATACAACACACTTATCACCGTCTCTAAGGATATACAAACATGTATATTAACACAAGATGCAAATCATCTACATGTATTCGATTATGAAAGAAGAATTACTTATTATATATTTATTATTTCAATGCTCACAGGAAAATTAATTTGTCGATTCAAATGACCGATAATTGTGTTGATATGTCGCTAAAGAAATCAATTAATCTATTAATACAGCATAGAATTATTAGTAATCTAATGGTGCAAGAGGTGTAAACGGTGGCTCTGATGGTAGGACATGCAAACGAAATTTATTAAGTACAATCTTGTCTGCAAAGTGACGTCTGTTCCTGTGTTAAACGTAGGATAGACGACACTTATGAGATTGGACAACTGAAGACGATTATCACTGAATGCTGCTTTTCATTTTTTTTAAGTACAAACAATCTTTATTTGTATAAAACCTCCAAATTGTTGAAATTAATTTTGATTATACAGTAACTTTAACTTTTTATGATAATTCTGAGTATGACAGTAAACTACATCCAGAAATAAAGGTCATTGTTTGTGAGATTAGGAGTTTCGAGGTGCGCGAAATAGTCACTTAATTGCTGTTCTTCCAAGATTAACCCTGGCCTGGGGTGGGAGCATCTGATCAGTTACCAGCTATGGGCAAATAGCCAACCCCCCAAATAAATCCAATAATCTATGAAATTATAAAAATACAAAAAATATTCTTATATAATCAAATATAAGTATATATATTTATATTAAAATGAGCAACAGTACACGTTATCTGTAGTTGAAAGTATACTATTGCCTTTAATATGTACTTAATCCAGGCCATAAAATAATGTTCAACATATTTGAATTTCGCTATTATTTAACCCATAGGGTTTAGTATGTCGCCAAACAAAACCATTCACTCAACGTCTCAAGATGTACTATCTGAGAAGAAATGATTTCCTTTCTTAAAGTTCCAGGAAAATGTATTGAAAAGAAAGAAAATAGTACTGAACAGTTATGCATTTTCGGTACACTTATATAGTAATATGAGATTTTGTTAGCCTGGATTAGCTTTTCATAACATACTTTCTTCGATTGAAAATATTTAATGATTTCAAATAAACCTAAGGGATGAACATCCTATACAATTTCTGTGTGGGTTGAAAAAATTAAAAGAGTTTCATTGAAAAATAAAAACATCGGTAAATGAAATGAATTTGATGTGATTTTATTTACCAAAAAAGAAAAACACTGAAAAAGTAAAATAATGTATGATTGTTTTATGCAAGATTTTCATTTGCTAATGATGCGGAAAATTTGATCTGGCTAAGCAAAAGTTTTAATATTCTCAATCCACGAAAGAAATCACAGGAATGCTATAGACCTGTAATCCATTTAATCAAACTCATAAGGTATTGGGCCATACCTAATGAGTTTGATTAAATGGATTACAGGTCTATAGCATTATGCCACTAATACCCTAGCATTCAGTTAGCCCTGTGACTTTTAAATTCCCAAGTTTATTTTCTAATTATTTGCGCTAAAATTCCAGACTGTCAATTTTTTAATTGTTATCAGCAGTTATTATGTTATTTAAACGAGATATTATAAATCCTATTCAAATTTAATCTATTCTCAACATTTATTGAGAGAAACATATCCCGTTTAAGACATTTTGTATCTTGTAGAAATGTTACAGAATTAACTTCATATCAAAGACTAGTAATTATACGGTGAGCCAACCATATTTCTTTGTTTCTAAGAATATTGTCATGTAGTTTACATGCTTATTGGTTTGTTTGACTCAATATGCGTCATTTGTTGTTACACTCTCCAGAGAGTTAAATTTTCCCTGTTTGCATGAATTATTAGATTATAAGTTAAAGCACAAAATCAAAAAGAGTAACGACAGTACTACAGTGCAAAACAACAGTTTGGGTGATTACTATCTAATGTGACAAGTTGCAAACAAGCGAGCGTTCTTGTGTTTAGTAGTTTTAAAATAAATTATGCAGTTGGTGAGCTTTGCGTTATTTGGGTGTAGGATGGCGGGCCCACGATAAGTTACATAATGTCGTAATAGCTTGTCATCATGACTGAATATGTAAGTCAAGTCCTTTGATGACATTATGGCCTTCTTCGACATTATCCATCTTGCTGAATGTTTCTCTGTCAATAAAATCAGGTCATTTTGTTTTTGATCGCTGCCTTGAAATTAAAATTAGATAAATATATATCACAAAATTTTACATATTTAAAAACAAGTAAGTTGTTATTTATTTTAATTTATAAATAAAATAATTACAAATAAACAAATGTCGCAACAGTGAGTTTGAAATCAGTGAGTTTGAAATCATATAAGCCAACTCTAGCCAGCGTGTTAGATGCGATCATATATATCCGATTATTAAATACGGAGCTATTTTGAAAGAACTGTGTGGGCATGATAACATAAGCGGATAAAGAAAACACTAGAAATGATGTGTTTCTTTAGAAAGGGCATACGTACCTGTGTTGATTGAAGAACAAATATTTTTTTCTTTTAAAAACAGAACGGATTCTGTGCGATGTCACTACTAAGGATATTTGTTTTTCATTTTTAATGCTTCTTCGCCTGTCTTGGTTTCTTTGTTGTAAACCGTATCTTAAAGATCGTATAGCAGAGATATTAACGCAAGAAGAAAAAAAGCAAGAGTAACAAACTTGTGATACGCCTAGTCTCTAGAATGTAATCAAATATGGCAGAATATTATTTGCTGACACATGTCGTTTTGGTAATTAGATCAAATCAAAGAACATAAAATAAAAGTGTCTCTTGAATGCACTGGTCTTTCTGGTGATTGCATTGATTACTTCTCTCATATTAGTTCTTAGCAGATAAAGAAAGATTTTGCCGAATTAGTTAATTTACTACAAAATGACATCGCCATTTTTCTTCTTTTTTTTTTGTTCAGGCTTCTAAGCTTTTTCCTAAGCTTACTTCAGGAAGCCAATCTCTAACTGAGAGCATTGAATGGTATTTTCAAACATACATACATCTGTGAAATAGAGAAAATCCATAAACTTTCACTAGAATATTTCTCTGAAAGTTCCTGGCTTTGGCTTACTATTTTTAAACAATTGTTTCTTTTGCAATTCCTATTGCAGTTGGGGGACATGTCCTCCAAACCGCATGTTTAAAATTTACCTTTTTCTATTCATTCTTTATATTGCTTATAACGAACATAATGAGCACTTTGAGGATTAAATTTTGCATGCCTTCTTTTTTTACAATTTGTTCTCAAAATTGAATCATTCCTTACATGCTTTGTTCATTGTTTTCACAATTGTAAAAAAGTCAATTACGTAAAGTCAATATTCACTCATTCATGAGAAGCATGTACATCTTTCAGTCGCGTAGACATTACTTTTTCTCTTCATGTATCTTCAGGACGTAGAAGAACATGTCCCTCCACACCTTCCTGTCACTTGTAGCATGATAGGTTCTATGTTTTTGCTATTTCTCCCAAACCCCGTCTTACCATCATTTTAGTAACGGTCATCAAGTACATTACACTAATTTTTCAATTCCATTTTCCCTCAATGTGTCGCGTGATTATATTATTTTCCAATCACTTTTTCTGCCATAGGGGCGCCAGATATTACGACTGTATCTTCTTGATGCTGAGTATAAGTTTCCTTTTCGTTTCAGATGTATGAAGTTTTGATAGGTGCCTAGTTATAAACATCTGACCATTAAACTATTCGTGAAATTTCGACTATAAAAAAAGCCGTGGAAACTACGAATAAAATTCCTGAATGTGAATGCATGCCATTATTTAAAGAAAAATGAGGATACAAATTAAAATATTCAAAATTCACAATGTTTTTATTTTTCAGAAGTAGACTATAAGCATTATCAATTCTAATGTCTTTCTTTATTTATATTGTCTCTTTTTTTCTACGTTTAAATAATAATAATAATAATAATAATAATAATAATAATAATAATAATAATCTCTTGGATTACACCATCTACATTTTGAAGCAAACAGGCCAGACATTATTGTTAAAAACCAGAAGGAGAAAACTTGTCTATTAATTGATATGGCTTGTCCAGCGGATTGTAACATAGAAATCAAGGAATTTGAAAAACTGTCAAAAGATAAAGACCTGGAAATTGAAATAGAAAAAATGTGGAAATTGAAAACAAGAGGTGTGCCAGTGATAGTAGGTGCACTTGGAATGATAAAAAAATGGAACAAAACAACACATTGAAAGAATCCTTGGAAACCCCAGCTTAAGAGATATACAAAAAAATTGTCTTATTAAGCACACTAAGGAAAACTTTATCTATGTAATGCTAGGGATGATAAGGAAGAGAGAAAAACATGAAATGGAGCCATAACAACACGCCACGACCTGCCTTAGGTCTCCACGCAGACTTGGTTGGTAGTGAGACCAAAGCAGAAAATGATGAAAAATGACATAATAATAATAATAATGTGTTCCTTAGTAGATATAGTTACTTAGCGAGTACATTATGCCCTGCCAGTCTCTTATAAATAATGAACTATTTTGGGTCCGAGGGAAAATAGAGACATTTCATGGATGTTGTTTTTTACTTTTTCCCTTTTAATAGAAAGAAAGAAAATCAGAAAGAAAGAAAGAAAGAAAGAAAGAAAGAAAGAAAATTACTCTCATATAGTAAGCGTTTGCTGCAGTCAAAATAGAAAGCCTTGTCAATTTTGAACCTTTTCTTTTGTTCACATATACTTAATAGAAATCATTCAAACTTACGATTGTTAATCCTATATTTGGTCGAAGTTGTTAAATCAAAATATTTTAACGATGCAATGGAAGAATTTACTTGAATATTCTTTTATTCTAGAACTCGCTCAGAGCTTATTCGGACGTAAACGTAGGAATTATGATCATAAGAATATTCATAAAGTTAAACGGTTTAATATTCACGCGTACGCTTTCAGTTTTCTTCACAGGCTCTACGAATATTACTAATACCACTGGCATACGGATACATCACGCTCAAACATCGTACGACCAGCAAATTTGGGCAACGTCGCACCGGCTTATATGCTTGACCGCTTTAGAATACAAGGTGAGTAAGCTTATATGTATGGACGGTCTAATAGAATTGTAAAATCAGAGAGCCGTGTTCAAATTCTAGTCTTGTTCATTATATTAACTTATTAAAAAATACCCGTGGGAAAGTTATGAATCTATCTCTTCTCTACTCCTTCGCAGTTATGGGTTAATTCGTAGAACATGTATTAATAAATCATTATATCCCTAAAAGTTTCTTATACTCAAAAATTATTTCTGGCTTTAAGTCACCCGCAAAGGTTAATAAGACTTAAAACATAAAACGGCCATCCAGATTTTTATCAATACATCTATTATCATCAAAATTATTATTATTATTATTATTTACAATTTTGCATCGCTTATATACATTGTCTAGTTTAATACTGATTCTTATGTAATGTAATGTAATGTAATGTGTAGAATCACATGATTTCAATTAAAATGTTGTGCAATATTAAGAAAACTATAATCAATGTTTGATAGCAATGTTTTTGCAATTTGTGCATTTCTATTTTAACGTGTATTATTATGTAATTTGATGAGTAGCCACTTGATGTCAATTAAAACTAATTTTGCGCAAAATTAATAAATCTATATTCGATGCCTGATAATTATAAATTTGGGGCATTTTTTCATTTCTTCTCTAATGCTGATTCTTATGTAATGCAATCAGAATTTCATGCTATCATGTAAAATTTGATTTTAGAAATATTAATATCTGTTACGAGAGATTTTGTAAATATTTTTCATTTCAATTTTGATACATATTTGTATGTAATGCGAAGAGTACTTTCGTTGCAAATAAAAGAGAATGGTCAATTATTTAACTCAGAAAATGTCCTGGGTTAATGCATGTTATAATTGCTTTCTGAAAACAAAACATTGTGCCTCCTCGGGTTAACTCTCAACAGAACTCAAGCGTTGGTAAAATCCAGTAATATGACCCAGGGTTGTGAGTTCAATATCTAACTACAGCAGTAGTGAACAAATAACTTAGAGAAATGAGTTAAAGGGAGGTAAATAAGAGAACCTGAAGTAGTAGGATTCAAGGAATCTATAACAATATACTCCAGTAATCTAAAAAAGATTTCGGTTCGAAATTCCAATCATTTGAAGTAGGCTGGAGTATACAACAACTGAAACATCGTGAATATGAATCTGTCAATAAAGATGAGGTCAACAGCCCGAATAATGTAAATAACGTGCTTAGCTGTGAAATACAACATTTGAATCGATTGCGTCTCCGGCACTGCAGGCAAAAAATATAGTAGAATATCATTACAACAGACCTCAAGTGGAATGATTATATAGAATCCATAGCTAAATCCGCAGCTAAGAAGGTCGGTTCTCTGTGTAAGGCCAGGAAGTTTTAGCATCTGAAAACATCCTGTACATAAGTAAATCTACCGTGTGCATTGCATACTGCTGCCATATCATTTCGGTTGCCCCTACTATCAACCTAGTGGTCCTTGACAAAATCCAACGGAGAATCTGTAATATGATCAATCCCAACTTGGCAGCTCAGATACAATTACTTCCTCATCGGCTTAATGTGGCTTCTCTGTGTCTCATGTACAAACCCTTTCACGGCCTCTGTTGCGATGAACTTAGCTCAACTTCTACTCTATCAGCTTCATTTCTCGCACTTCCTCCCTGTGGAATTCCCTTCCGTTTACTTGCTTCCCCGACAGCTACAATCTCCAGACATTTGTCTAAAGCAAATAGTCACCTCCTATCTCACTAACTTGCATCCTCTATCTCATGCTCCTTTCTCCGTCCACTCCACTCTCATCACATCAGTATTCCCATTCTTCTCTAACCCACTTCTTGACACCCCCTATAACCTGTTCCTCTTTCTTATAATTTGCCTCCCATGCAACCCCTTACGCGCCAGTGGCAGTAAACTGCCTTGATTGGAGCGATATGATTAAATCTATATATATATATATATATATATATATATATATATATATATATATATAGATTTAATCATATCGACAGTTTCTGAAAGGATTTTTATGTTGCTGAGGTGATGCGTTATCCCTCATGGGGATCTTCATATCGAAATGGCCATTCAACATCTTTGAATTAACCCTTTTTTAATATATATATATATATATATATATATATATATATATGTGTGTGTGTGTGTGTGTGTGTGTGT
>JBBBDQ010029805.1:227500-248060 GCA_037127315.1 Ascarosepion bandense | reverse complement strand
TGGGTCGCCAAGTCACTCGCATTTTCTCGAAACTAGACCTAGTGGAGGTCTATTACCAAATACCAGTTGGTGAAGAGGATATTCACAAAACTTTCTGACGATGCCGTTCGCATTTTACGAGTTCGTGAGAATGCTTTTTGGTTTACGTAATGCCACTCAGACTATCCCGAGACTAATCACCGAGGTATTTAGAGGTTTACCTTTCATTGATGCCTACATAAATGTTTTTTAATCACCAGCAGAAACCGGGAAGAATATAAACTATATATTGGAAAAGTTTTTCAAAGATTTTCACATTTTGAACTAAAATCACTACCCACAAATGTATTTTTGGAGAACGAAAACTAAATTTCTTCGGATATAAAATTGACCAAAAAGGAATTTCACATTTACAAGACAAAACTGAGGTAATTACCAACTTTCCACAACTAAAGTCACTAAGAGAATTTCGAACATTTATATGCTTTATCAAATATTACAGGAGGTTTATACCCAATTGTTCAGCGGTACTATTACCTTTGACGAATCTACTCAAGATCAAGAACAAAACGATTACGTTACAAGAAGATACTCTAGAAGCATTCAACAACGCCAGAACTGCTTTAGCTAACTTCACTTTAGTTGAATTGCATCAAGAATAGCGAGGAAATTAAACTCATCCCCCACAACAGATGCTTCATTAATAGCTGTGGTACGGTTATACACCAAATATTGGACAAATAAATCACACCCATATCTTTCTTTGCCGCTAAACTAAGGTACAAGCTAAGTACAGAACCTTTTCTAGGGAGCTATTAGCAATATACCTTTCCATCAAACATTTCAACACCTCGTGGATGACAGAGATTTCACCATATATACAGACTATAAACCATTAATAACACATCGTTCAATAGTCCCAGGTCTGACAGATAGATGGCGCCAATAATAAAAAAAAATCCATATAATTTTTACGAAATACTAACCTTTAAATGACACGTGACAAAATTTTGGCCCAATCGGATTATTAGTTTACAAATTACAGTTAAAGTGAAGCTACTGTTGCAAATTTTCAAAACAATGGAAAAAATCTGAATTTGGTGTGTTGATAAAGCATTGCTTTCTGATGAGAAAAATAGTTTAAGCAAAGCAATGGCTTGATAAGTGTTATTCGGATTCTGCTCCGTCGGAAATAAGAATTAAGAGGTAGCACGCTGACTTTCAACGCGGTCATACAGACACAAATGATGCTGAACGCTCAGGTCGTCCAAAATCGGCAGTTGTCCTGAAAAACAGCAACAAAATCCACAAACTCGTTTTGGCAGATCGTAAATTGAAGTTGCGTGAAATAGCAGAGGAGTTGAACATATCAAAAGACAGTGTTCATTTTGCATGAGCATTTGTCATTGATAAAACTGTGTCCAAAATGGGTGCCGCGTTTGCTCACAGTCGATCAAAACAACAAGTCGACGATTCAGAGAGTTATTTCCAACTGTTTCAACGCAACAAGGAGTTTTTGCATAAATATGTGACAATGAATAAAACACGGATCTACCACTTCACTCCGGTGTCAAATCAGCAGTCAGCTGAATGGACAGCAGCAGGTGAAAGCCGTCCAAAGCGACCAAAGACATAAACACCAGCAGACAAGTTTTTGGCCTCCGTATTTTGGGATGCGTAAGGTATTTTGTTTATAGATTACCTTGAGAAAGAAAGAACCATCAATAGCGGATATTATATATATATATATATATATATATATATATATGAAAGTTTGAAGGAAGAAATCGCTAACAAACGGCCACAAATGAAAAAGAAAAATTGATCTTTTATCAAGACAATGCACCGTGTCGATCACAACGATGGCAAAACTACATGAATTCACTTCGAATTGCTTCCTCATCTGCTCTATTTTCCAGATCTGGCTCCTAGCTGTTTGCAGATCTCAAAAGAAGTGCTTCAGAGAAAGAGATTTGGCTCCAATGAAGAAGTGGTAACGGAAACTGAGGAGTATTTTGAGACCTAAGTCGTTCTACAAAAAAAAAAAAAAAAAAGAAAGACATCGAATTGTTAGAGAAGCGTTGGGATCAGTGTATTGCCCTAGAAGGAGACTCTGTTGATGAATAAAGTCGAATTTTGTATAAAAGATGTTATTATTAGTTCGGCCCGGGATTTATTGAGTGATGTGTTATATGTATTACACACATACTGATGAATATGATCGTCGGGAAATTGTACAACTGGATTACATTTCCCAGTACATAAAGACTGTTATGCCCTTATTTTTACCATTGGCTCCAATACTTTATGAATAACTTCAAAAATGCCCTTCCCCTAATTCATAGATAAAACATACAGATGCATGCTAGCCAATAAGATAGGCTACTTCTCGGTATTATCTGATCTAGTTCTGTTCTTGTCTGTATCCTTTTTGTGTGTTAACACCATTCTTAGTTTGTGGACATTTTTGCCTCATTACTATTGCTTTACATAGTTTTATCTTGCATATATTCTTTGCATAATCTTATTTTTGCACTGTTCTTTTCTTTCTTTTTTATTGTTTATTGCCATTTTTGTCTGCTTTCTACTGTTTTGTTAATACTAAATACAAAACATTTTTTAGAATGGAGGAGCTTTTCCATGAAATTTTATTAAACTGACTAAATACAAAAAGTGGATGTGCGTTGTGGTGCATTGGATATCGGCTCGGAATGAGAAATCGGGGAGCTGAGTTCGAATTCCAGCTGAATTCATTGCATTCACTTACGCGCAAATACCCTTGGGAAATGTATTACTCCGCCTATTCCTTTCAGTTATGAGTTAAATAACAGGACAGATTGGGTTCTATAGCCTTGGTCAGCAACCAGTCTACCGCAGAAAGCAATGGCAACTTACTGCGGGATAATCTTCTGCCCAGTAAGTCATGTTTCTTTCGAGACATGATCGCCCAAGCGTGTATCACGTATGGCACTTAACTGACTGAAATACAAAAAACCCCTCATAATAAGGTAGTGGCTTTTTTTTTACAGTACATTATTATCGAGTGAACAATATTAAATTATCAAATCTTTCACCCTAACGTCTAACTGATATGATGACGAAACCCAATTGGGCGGGGTAAAAACATCTTTACTGTCTGAGCCGCTTCACCCGTTATTTCTTGCCGAATTTTAAATATTTATGAATTTTTTAAATGAGCACGTTTACTTCAGCAAGAATACTGAATAAAAAGAAAAGAATAAACAGCCGAAAGTCTGGATGGCTCCACCTTGGTTTGCAACTGAGATAATAATAATATAGCAATGTTGGTAACAGAATTTGCATTTTCGACAAATGAGTCATGCCAGTCACACCAACCAACGAGGGTTTCGATTACTAAAGAATCATAACAGAATAATTTTTTGCTATTCGTGAAATTTTCTTGAATTTAATTAAAGCAGTAATTGTTTTGTAAAGATAAATCTTATTTAGAACTTGTTATAAGACAAATACAAAATGTCAGTTCAAAATTTTAGTTTTTATAAATTTGATTCTGGACACAAACATAAACGCACAGTCACACACACACACACACACACACACACACACACACACATGATGGTATCGGAAAGTGCTTACACACTTCAACAGAAATTGACGCAGTTCACGTTTATTGATGACTCTATTGATGACTCAGTAGGCTGGGTTTCAATAAACATTAGATAATAGGCTTCGTGCATTTTAATTGTGCTCAATTATTACGTGAGGTTTTGTAACGTGTAGTCGGAACGGCTCTGCAATTTTTACTATGCTCAATAAATTTTGCATGAAGCCTGGAAAAAATTCTACCATGACCTTCGAAATGCTTTGTTGGGCTTTTGGCGAATATTCTTTCGTTAAAACAGATTTTTTTTAATGGAACGCGCGTTTAAAAGCAATTCTAGTTTCGAGTCAAGATCACGAGTCTTTCAAAGTGACCAATCAATGCCGAAATATCAGCAAATTCGAAAAAGTCGTGAATAGGACCGTCGCCGAAAAATTCATCAGCTCTCTCGCATAATTCACATGAGTGAGGAGTTAGATAAGAGTCCAAAAGCTTTCAATACCACCTCTTCACACACACACACACACACACACACACATATATATATATATATATAAGAGAAAGAGAGTGAACATAGGGATCAACACTGCATGGTGACTGTCATTTCCACGCCCCAATGTGATCTTCAGGCCAAGAGTAACTACTCATTTAGTGGGATATATATATATGCTCTCACACCCTGATTGAGCACTCTGGAAGAACGGTAGGCTTTGAAAAACAGTAGCTAATCTAGCATCTACGCATCGCTCATTTAGTAATGAATTAGAGCACTCTGGCTATCGGGCGTGTATAATGATAATATACACGCTAAAATGTCTGCCTCCTTCTACCGAGTGCCCATAGTTCAGAGGTAGAATCGCCGACTGGCGCCAATTCGGTCGGGTTTCAATCCTGGATAAAAAGTAATCAGACGTCTAATCGTGCTGATGAGCTGCGATACAGCGAAACAGATCTGTCTGCGGATGACTATATATATAAGTTACACGATGGATTAAGGATCCAGTTTTGTGTCACACGTTGACAGTTCTTGTGTCTTCCACATCAATAACTTCTTTTGCCGCTGCTGTTTTTTACACAATCAGCGTAAAATGGTTGTAATTGCTATTTTTTATCACTGATTATCAAAGCTGTAAAATAAAAAATAAACAATTAATGTCTATGTTATACATGAAAATAAAGAATAAGCAATCCAGCAATTCAACAAGTTGTAACAAATTAATGATATAACAGGGAGATAGACGCTGCTAAGCATCATTAGTAAAAATTCGAAAAAAAAGTTTGACTCAACCTGGTAAACAAATGATGAAAACTCTTACTTGGCGATTTGAGTTAAATGTTTGCGCCAAAGAAAATGTGTGGTGGTTTAAGGAGAAAGAAACACGTATTTTTCAACCAATCGTTTTTAGTCTTCTACTTACCAGATAAATTTTATAAATAACTGTTCGATTAAGAAGAAAAGCAATGCACATTAACATTATGATTTTTTTTTTTTTTATTTAATCGTATAAACAGGAAAAATAGTTTGAGTAGGGGCATCCACTCATTTTCGACAACTAAACTTTAAATTGATTTTTGAAAAATAAAAAAGTTTTCTTAAAACTTTTATTTTAGGTTTAATTGAAAACTAAATGATAAAATTTACTATTTCCAGTTAGCAAAATACTCGGGTGTATTTCAAACAGAAATTATATTGATTGGAATCTAAAACTGTTCAATTTTCTTTAAATCCTTCAATTTTTCAGTCATTTTTAAGCGATCGACACATTTTCAAGAAAAGTTAATTTTCAATTTTAAAAATCTTGCAAAAATAAAATATACATCTGCAACAATTTTTTTAAATTGGCAAATTTAATGTTAAATTAATCTGATTTACACAAGAATTGCTTATTTATAGCATGCAATTTAGAATAAAACTATTTCTTAAACACACAGTTCAACTTTCTGACCTTTCCATCGAATGCGTTGACAGATTCAAGATGCGAGATAAAATAAATGTATGGTGATCATAAGTGACATAATTGTACAATTTTTTCTGTAAGGGGAAGAAACCCTGAAACACATGACCTTTTCATTTACACATAGAAAATACCATACAAAATAAAATTTCAAATACACAAAAACAAAAATTAAAAATTATTTTAAAAATAGGAAGGCACAATGATTTGTATCAAACTTTTTAATTTTCAATTAATAAATATAATCTTCGCTTAATAAGTTGATAAACTAACCCCAAAATATCTTTGAAGCATTTTTAAAATAGTTTTGAAACTTTATAAATTATTATGATTTAAAAAATGAAAAAAAATTTCATTATTACTCGAAAAAAAAATTTTCTTCAGACTGTAATATCCTAATTTATATTATTTATTCAAGCAATTAAAAACTTATTAAATAATGTCATAGTTATATTGCATTTTTTATTTTACTATTGGGAGAAGATTTTCAGAAATAAAGGCAAAACTTTTCAAAAAAATAAAAGCTGATTTACATTCCCCAATAAGTCTTCTTGAGTTTAACTAATAAGCCAATTTTTGCAACAAAATTTAATTTCCTAAAATTTCATGAATTTTACGTGGAAAGGGGGTAACAGATGTAAAAAAGATATATATTTTTACTAAAATTTTTAAAAATAATAATTTAAAAATAATTTCATTCATTTATGAATAAGTCCTGAAAGTTTCATTAAAATCCGACAATTATTTGAATTTTGCAAGAATTTCCAAATTAATGTGTTTGTCACTGGAAAAAAAAAATCTTCCATTGTTAACTCTCGTAACGATTTGGTTACCCGCTAACTGAAATCAAAACAAGATTTTTTACCAAAATTTCGAACGTATTAAAAGAGATTAAATTTTTTTAAATAATTAAAATATACTTTGATCTTTTCTCTTAATAATAACATAAATATTTTGATTGAAAAAGTTTGTTTTTATTAAGTTTGGGGCCATTTTTATTCATACTATACTGCTTTTTCAGTGATTTAGTTGACGTACCTTTTAGAGAGGGATGTGCGTTGTTGTACAGTGGATATCAGCTCGGAACGAGAAACCGGGGAACCGAGTTCGAATTCCAGCTGAATCCATTGTATTCACTTACGCGCAAATACCCTTGGGAAAGGTATTAATCCGCCTATTCCTTCCAGTTATGGGTTAAACAGCAGAACAGATTGGGTTCTACAGCCTTGGTCGGCAACCAGGCTACCGCAGAAAGCAATGGCAACCTACTGTGGGATAATCTTCTGCCCAGTCAGTCATGTCTCTTTCGAGACATGATCGCCCAAGCGTGTATAACGTATGGCACTTAAACTGGCCTTTTAGATACATTTTAAATGATTTTACAAACGAATACTTAAAGGAGAATTAATATTAGTTTGGATATAGAAAACTGAAATATATTTGAAAAAAAAAAAAAGAAAACACTTTTAATTTATAGTCAACTCTTATTAACGTCAGCCATCTTGGTATATTTTCAAAACACATGAACGAACAATGTTGTCATTAAGTCTTTCTACTGCTATTCTCAGCCATTTTGACGTATTTTTTGAGGACCTAATCTACGAACAAAAATCTTACATTTGAAAAATTTAACAAATTATTACAAAAAAATCAACATTTTAATTAATGAATTATTTGTGACGATCATTTTCCTTTACAATCGAGGTTAAATTAACATTTTTTATGCATAAATGCAACTTTGCTGGTTGGTTCATTAGCGCTTTTTAAGACTACTGCATTAACAGGAACAATAAATCAAAGTAATTGTACATGTCAGTCATAGAAGCTAAGCAAACGGAACTACTCATGGAAATTTGTTTAGGTAGAAAAGCATTTTACATTTCTTATTTATTTGAGTGGTGTAACGGAAAAGAATTTCTTTAAAATAGATAGATAGATAGATATTGGCTAAACCCAATCGATAGTTAAGATTAGATAATTACTTTTGAAGTATTTTTCAATCTTATCTTAAACACCTGCAGTTTACCCTGTAAAATCTTAATAGATCTACCTTTATAGCGCTACCTAAGAAATCAGATGCAAATTGAATGCAAGCTTCATTGGACAATAAGCCACATAACTAAGTTTATCTGATGAATTGAATGTGTAGCAGAATTAAACCGAAAATAGAGAAAAAAAACAGTGTGTCTTCGTTAAAAACATTGAAACAATAAATCCGATCATTATGATCAAAATGATACCAGAGCGAACAATACAATTGCAGAAATACTTACATATATCATAGACTACTTAAAACAATTGATAAATCACAATACAAAGATCCATTTAACTTGGCATCTCAACTTCGGTCACTTTCTCACCACCGTGAGGTGGCTTCTCTCCATTTTTTTACAAATATTTTTATGACAACTCCCAGTCAGTCATGTCTCTTTCGAGACATGATCGCCCAAGCGTGTATCACGTATAGCACTTAACTGACTCTGACGAGCTTTTTCGGCTGGTGCTCTGTCCACGTGAATTTAAGCATACTACTAGATTGGCATCTAGGTCCCACCCTTTTACCGTTAAAATAGTTAAATATAACCGCCATTTCTTCTCCAACAGTTTCTTTTCTCGCACTTTCCTGTGAAACTCTCGTTTACTTGTTTCCCTGACAGCTACAATCTTCAAAAATTTAAATGCAACATCAATTATCATCTTCTGTCTTCTTGGATCCCATTCATCTTTTATTGTTTCTTTAATACTTCCTGTACCTAGTCTTTTCTCTCACTATAATCCCCCTGCACATTCGTGGTGGTCCTGCCTTGCTTGGAGTGAAATGATTAAAGAAATTGCTAGGAAAACGTGACTTCAAAAATAATCTGAAGCATTTACTTGTAACAAACCGCCTGCATACGGACAGAACATGAGCTAACCAAGTAGAAAGAGACGTAAGACAAGGATGTGTCTTTTCACCAGATTCGTTTAACCGTTACAGTGAGACAATCCTAAGAGAAATAAGTTTTACTAGGATTTATTATTGGTGGGCACAATCGTCACGACATAAGACAGAACGATGACACCGTGCTGATGGCAGACACAGAAAGAAAACTGCATGAGTTTCTAGACATGGTAGTAAAAGAAAACAAGAAAGAAAAAGCCATCAATAGTAAGAATACAGAATATATAGTCATTAGAATGAGTGACGGTCCAAGATGTCTGCTATAAATTGACGATGTCAGAATCAAGCAAGTACAGAAATGACAGATGCCGTGGTACAAAAATCCGAAGCCTTCCAAAAACTAAATGAAGTGTCAAGAAACAAGAACATTTCTTTAACGACAAATAAATGGTATTGAAGTAGTGTGTAATATTGACCCCATTATATGGCATTGAATGCTGGATAATATCCGAACAGATGAAAAGGATACTTAAGACAATAGAAATGCAGTTCTACAGAAGGATGCTGCGAATACCACGAATGAAACATGTGATTAAAAAAAAAAGGCTGTAAGTAAAATGAGAACAAAAATGACAGTGGAAGTTTCTGAGTTACATAATGTAGAAAGAGGATTTGGATAATCTTTTTGATTATACATTAGGATGCTGAGACTGGAAATA
Source organism: Ascarosepion bandense (assembly GCA_037127315.1). Taxonomy (NCBI): domain Eukaryota; kingdom Metazoa; phylum Mollusca; class Cephalopoda; order Sepiida; family Sepiidae; genus Ascarosepion; species Ascarosepion bandense. Next base: position 238,943 of record JBBBDQ010029805.1, on the reverse strand, counting down.
TCATAGAAAGGACATGTGAGCAAAGGGAAATTTTTAAGAAAAATGGTGAAAAAGGATACTTGTAATTACAATCAAAACTTTCTGCGATGAATAATGAAGAAACAGCTTGGAGAATTTGACACTCACAGGGCATACGAAGATAAAGGGCAGAGGGAAATTACCAAACGAGCATTTATAAATGGATTTAGAATAGGGACTAGCGGGAAAACATTGCTTAAATCTACAAACGATAGGAAGTTGTGGAGGGCTATATTTAGCATATTTATATTTTAAAGTGACACATCATATAAACGAAGTATTGCACAAGACCACATGTGTGTGACACTCAGCAAGTATCGAACTCAGTACATAATGATGGTGTGAGACTAACTTATTAAAAGTAAAGGATGAGGCGCTTAGTATTCTAGCATTTAGATACACTTTGAATAATTCCACGATTCTGTTGCACGCAGAGATTATCAAGTTCACTTCTGTTCTGCGAAGTTAGTTTACTAACCATTGCAAAGATAAGCAAAGTATTAAGAGAAAGGAAAATTTCGTTAGAAACAAAGAACTAATGTAATGTCGTTTCTCATATATGGTAATGAATACTTGACAATCTCATCACAGATGAAGCAGAGACTTGAGGAAAAAGAAATGTGGTTCTACAGGAGGATTTTGAGAATGCCATGGACCAAACATATGATCAACGACGAAGTTTAAGAGAAAATGAAAACAAAAAAGACACTTATAATTTGGATCATAAAAAAAGTTGACAATTCTAGGGCACATAATGAGGAAAGAATGCTTAGAAAATTTGACACTCACAGAACATATTGAAGGTAGGAAGGACAGGGGAAAACCGTACATAATTGACTTAACGATCTTGTGTAAATGGTTTGCAGAAAAGGATTTAGAAGAGAAAGCAAAAATAAAATACAAAATTTACTAAGAGCTACAAAGAACAAAAAAAAATTGGAGAGGTATGATCAACCCCATTCTGAAGGGATATGACACATAGAAGAAAATCTTGGTGAGACCTACACGAGTTGTCAATTATGAATAAAATTAAAATAACGTTTCTTAAAAGATAATCTCTTTTTGTTTCTTTTTGTTTTAATTAATATATTACTATTAAGGCGCTAAAACATGATCGTATCTTGAGTTAAACGGAAAAGAGAAAAGATAGCTGTGTTCGTCTGACCTATATGAGCAGAAGTTATGGCAGAGAAATATCCAAACGCAAAGATTTTTGCCGTCAAAATTAATAGAAAAAACTCAAAACATCAACCCACAGAAAACGATAAGAGCAGATGTTTTTATAAGCAAAACCCATGTACACCACTTTATTTTTTTTTTAATAATTTTTTTAAGGCTGTGAGAGGATGTAGCTGGTTTAGCGGGAAGGTTAGCGGTTCAAAAGGTTGGGTCGGCGACCGATCGCTGTTAAAATAATGTTATTATCCACAGCTGCGATGATGAGAACAGCGAAACGGGTTTGGCGAAGAAACGTGTTGTCCGGTGAAAGATCTAGTCAGATTGTTTTTCTAGAAAATACCTACGCGCATTTGTAATTTGCTTCAAACTTCCTCGTCAATAGTTCCCTTACCCTGATTCCCGAAACTTACACAACAAACACTAGAAACTGTTTTGACTCAAGTTCACTCTATATGCTTTACTATTTGCTGCAAATTTTTGAAAAATAATTTAAGGGCCATAAGCATTTTTATTTATCCCTTGCCTACGATTTTCGCATAAAGCGTTTCGTCTCGATGGTATAACAACGGACCAGTTTATATATATATATAATTCTGTTTCTCAACATTTTTGTTTTTGTTCTTATCGATGTCATTTTTAAACATATCAGTAAGTTAAGTGCCACACGTGATACACACGCTTGGGTGATCATGTCTCGAAAGAGACATAACTGACTGGGCAGAAGATTATCCCGCAGTAGGTTGCCATTGCTTTCTGCGGTAGACTGGTTACCAGCCAAGGCTATAGAACCCAATCTGTCCTATTATTTAACTCATAACTGGAGGGAGAAGACGGATTAATACCTTTCCCAAGGGTATTTGTGCGTAAGTGAGTAATAATAAAAGAAAAATGATTTATTGAAAGTACCTGTATATAAATTCGGTTAAAAAAGGTGAGATGTTGAAGAAAACTGGCTGCAAATTTTGTGAAAAAAAGTGATATGTGGAAAAAGCCTGAGAGCAAATGTTGTTAAATATGATGAGATAATGAAAGAACCGGGGATAAATATTAAGAAAGGTGAAAAAAAAAACTGAACGCAAATATTGTTAAAATTGGTGAGATATTGAAGAAAACGGGGACTAATATTGTTACGAAAGATGGAATTTTGAAAGGACCTGAACGCAAATATTGTCAAGAAAGGTGAGATGCTGAAAGACCCCGTGAGCAAATATTTTTAAGAAAAGTGAGATGTTAAAGGCAGCCGGGAGCAAATTTTGTTAAGAAAGGTAAAATGTTGAAAGAACCTGGTGCAATTATTGTCAAGAAAGTTGAGATATTGAAACAACCTAGGAACAAAAATTGTTAGCGAAGGTGAGAAAGAACCTGGGAGCAAATAATATTATAGAAGGTGAAATGTTCAATGAACCTTGGAGCAAATATTGTTAAAAAAGATAAAATGTTGAATAAACCTTGGGCAATTATTATTAAAATTTGAAACATTGAAAGTACGTGGGAACAAATTTTGTTCAGAAAGGTGAGATGTTGAAAAACCGGTGAGAAATTTTAAGAGAGGAAGAAAGTTGAAGAACCTCGGACAACTATTGTTCAGAAAAGTGAGATGTTGAAAAAAAACCTAGACAATTATTGTTAAGTAAGGTGAGACGTGGAAAGAACCAAGGAGCAAATATTCTTAAAAAAGAAGAGATATTGAAAAAACGTGGGAGTAAATATTGTTAAGAATTGTGAGATGTTGAAAAAATCTGAGAGTAAATACTTTTAAGAAAGGTGAAATATTGAAAGAACCGGGGAAAATATTGTTAAAAATGGTTAGATGTCGAAGGAACCTGGGAAAAAATCATGTTAAGAAAAGTGAGATGTTGAGAAAAAATATAAGTAAATATTGTTAAGAAAGGTGAGATGTTGATTGTTTCAAGAAACAAAGTATGTTAATAAAGGTGAGATGTGGAACAAACAGGGGAGCAAATATTGTTAAGTAATTTGAGATGTTGAAAAACCCTGAGAGCAAATATTAAGAAAGTTCAGATATTGAAAGAACAGGGGACAAATATTGTTAAGAAAGGTGAAATGTTGAAAGAACCAAGAAGTAAAGGGTGAGATGTTGAAAAAACCCTAGGAGAAAGTTTGTTAAAAAAAGGTAGAAAGTTGAATGAATCTAGAATAACTATTGTTAAGAAAGATGAGATGTTGAAAAAATCTGGACAATCATTATAAAGAAAGGTGAGATATTGAAAGAACATGGAGTTATTATTGTTAAGTAAGGTGAAAGGTCGAAAGAACCTGGGAGCAAATATTGTTAAAAATGGAGGTGTTGAAAAACTGGGAGCAAATATTGTTAGAAAACAGAGATATTTAAAAAATAATCGTAAGATGAGATGTTGAAAAAACCTGAGAGCAAATATTGTTAAGGTAAGGTATTGAAAGAACCAGGACAAATATTAAGAAATGAAAAAGGTTGAAAGAACCTGAGTGCAATTATTTTTAAGAAAGGTGAGATTTTGAAAGAAACAGTGAGCAAATATTGTTAAGAAAGTTGGGATGTTGAAGGAACCTGAGAGCCAATTTTGTTAAGAAAGGTAAGATGTTGAAAGAACCTGTGGCAATAATAGTTCAGAAAGGTAATTTTTGAAAGAAGCTGGAAGCAAATATTGTTACAGAAGGTGAAATGTTGAAAGAACTTCGGAGCAAATATTAAGAAAGGTGAGATGTTCAGAGAACTTTGGGAGCAAATTTTGTTAAAAAAGTTGAGATATTGAAAAAACATTGTGCAATTATAAAGAAAGGGGAGATGTTAAAATAACCAGGGAGCAAATATCATTAAAAAAGTGAGATGTAGAAAAAAACCTTGGAACAAAAATTGTTATGGAAGGTGAGATGTTCAAAAAGCATTGGCGCAAATATAGTTAAGAAAGGGGAGATATTGAGAGAAACTATGAGCCAATTTTGTTAAGATAGGTCAAATGTTGAAAGAACCTGGGGCAAATATTGTTTAGAAATGCGAGGTGTTAAAAGCACCTGGAGCAATTATTGTTGAGTTAGGTGAGATATCAGAAGAACCTGGGAGCAAATATTGTTAAAAAATGTGAGACGTTGAAAACACCTGGAACCAAACATTAAGAAAGGAGAGATGTTAAAAAATACTAGCAGTAAATATTGTCAAGAAAGGTGAGATGTTGAAAAAAACAACTAGCGTAAATATTGTTAAGAAAGGTGAAATTTTAAAAGAACCTGGGCGCAAATATTGATAAGAAAGGTAAGATGTTGAAGGCACCTTGGAGCAAATTTTGTTAAGAAAAGTGAGATGATGAACAAACTTGTGAGTAAATATTGTTAAGAAAGCTGAGATGTTGAAGGAATCTGGAAGCAAATTATGTTAAGAAAGGTTGTATGTTGAACAAAGATGGGAGCAAATATTAAGAAAAGTGAAATATTGAAAGAACTGGTGACTAGTATTTTTAAGAAAGATGAAATGCTAAAGGACCTAGGGGAATTATTGAAAAGAAAGGCGAGATGTTGAAAGAACAATGGAACAAATATTGTTAAAAAAGTGAGATGTTGAAAAAATCTGGGAGGAAATATTGTTAGGAAAGGTAGGTACTGAAAAAATATTACGAAATATGAAATGTTGACAGAATCTGGGTGCAAATATTTTTAAGAAAGGTGAGATGTTAAAGGAAACTAAGAGCAAATTTTGTTAAGAAAGGTAAGATGTTGAAAGAATCCGGACCAATAATTAATTGTTGAAAGTACCAGACAGCAAATATTGTTGAGATAGGTGGGATGTTGAAAGAACCAGGAAGAAAATGTTGTTAAGGAAGGAGAAATTTTGAATGAAGCTGGGATCAAACTTTGTTAAGAAAGATGTGAATTTTTTAAAGAAATTTGAGGTACTGAAAAAAATATTAAGAAAGCTGAGATGCTAAACGAATCTGGGAGTAAATTTTGTTAAGAAAGGTTAAATGCTGAAAATAAAAACAGGGAGAAAATATTGCTAAAAAAAGCTAAGACATTGAAAAAAACTTGGATCCGAAATTGCTAAGAAAGGTGAGATTTTGTTAAAAAATGTGAGATGTTGACAGTACCTGGGAGCAAAATTTGTTAAGAAAGGTAAAATGTTGAAAGAGTCTGAGACAATATTGTTGAAAAAGTTGGTGTTGAAAAGCCCTGTAGCGATTGTTAAGTGAGGTAAATGTTGAAAGTATCTGTGAGCAAATATTGTTAAGAAAAGTGAAATGTTGAAAGTGATTGGAAGCAAATTTTGTTAAGAAAGATGTGGTATTGAAGGTACCTGTGAGCAAATTTTGTCAAGAAAAGTGAGATGTTGAAAATTCTTGGCAGTTATTGTTAAGTAAGGTGAGATGCTGAAAGAACCTGGGGCCAATTATTGTTAAGTAAGGTGAGATGTTGAAAAAACTTGTGAGCAAATGTTGTTAAAAAAGATGGGATTTTAAAAAAATCTGGGAAAGAATATTGTTAAGAAATCTGAGATGTTGAAGGAAAGAGGAAGCAAATTTTGTTAAGAAAGGAAAGATTTAAAAGAAACTGGGGCCATAGTTTTTGTGAAAAGTAAGATGTTGCAAGAGTCTGGCAGAAAATTTAGTTAAGAAAGGTGAGATGTTGAAAGCACCTCGGAACAAATATTGTTAAGAAAGGTGAGATGTTGAAAGAACCTGGGAGCAAATATTGTTAAGAAAGGGGAAATGTGAAAAAAACATTGGGCAATTATTCTTAAAAACGATGAGATGTTGAAGAACTTTGAATTGCTACAGGGCTTTTCAACATCTCAACTTTCTCAACAATATTGCCTCAGATGTTGAAGCAAATTTTGTTAGGAATTCTGAAAGTTTGAAAGAATCTTGGGCAATTAGTGTTAAGAAAGGTGGGATGATAAAAGAAATGAGGAGAAAAATTTATTAAGATAGGTGAAGGAACCTGAGGCAATTATTGTTAAGTAATGTGAGATTCTGAAACCCCTTTGAAAAAAATACTTTAAAAAAGGTAAAATGCTAAAAGAACATGAGAGCAAATATTGTTAAGAAGAATGGCGTTATGAAAGAAGATGAGAGCAAATTTTGCTAAGGTGAAATGTTGAAAGAATCTGGGAGATAATTTTATTAAGAAAGTTAAGATCTTGAAACAAGCTCGGTGCAAATTTTGTTAAGAAGTGTAAAATATAGTAAGAACTGGGTAGCAAATTTTGTTAATAAAGGTGAAATGTTGAGGAACCTGGGTGCAAATATTGTTAAGAAAGATGAAATGCTGAAAGAACCTTGAAGCAAATATTAAGAAATGTAAGTTGTTGAAAGAAACTAGGGCAATAATTGTTGAGAAAAATGCTATGTTGAAAAAACTTGGAAGCAAATTCTGAACATTAGGCAATCATTATTAAGAGAGATGAGATGTTGAAAGAACTAGAGGCAATTATAGTTAAAAAAAACAACAGGTGAGATGTTGAAAGAACCTAGAGCAGTTATTGTTAAAAAAAAAAAAAGATGGGATGTTGACGGGGACGGCTTGACATCCTGCAGTAAGAAAAATATGACTTATAAAATAATCTGGTTCTGCGTAGCTATGGTTCTAGTAGAATGTAACGCCTGCACTTATAACCACACCAGAAATACTCCTTCGGTCTGTCGCTTAGATTCTGTTCTCATGGTGGAGAGGGTACATGTGCTGCTGTACAAATCACAATGGAACTTTAAAATGCACAGGCATTGACATTTCACTTAATACAAGGCCCAAGAACCTCTCAAGATTAGGGTTAATAATTCGGGTCATTGAATGAGCGAATGACAAGGAAGGAAGAACAGATTATGAGGATATGTAGGAAAGATAACTGTTAACGTTGTTGAAGAGGTTAAGATTGTAGTGACTGAAAGAGCAGCTTCCTAGAAGTTTTTCCATAAAGTAGTGGTTCTTAGAGGATATCCAAATTAAATTTCCTTTTTACTACTGAAATATGAAGCAAATGGGGATGATACGTAGCATGGTGGATCTTAGCTGCGAAGGTCAGAACTGGTGAAGGTAAAGAATGTAGCTCATCAAAACATTTGCTGCTAGAAAGAGACTCGCGATGGTACATTTATGCGAGAGGGGTTGTAGGCTGGAAAATAAGTTAGTACCCACTAGGCTACATGAACGTGTTTGAACTCAGTGAAAATTGGAAAGTGAGGACTGGGCAGCCCAGAAATAGAATTAGTACTATATTTTTGTTTAATGTGGATCTTGTAAATATAAAACATAGCAGGAGGAGTCAGATACATTCTTGAGTGGGACAAGGAACAAACCTTTTTTCAGCATCTTTAGCAATGGATTACGGGCTTTGTGGTGCAGTTAATATCGGCTCAGAACGAAAAATCGGAGAGCCAAGTTCGAATTTCTGTTAACTTCGTTGCATTCACTTACACGCAAATACGCTTGTGATAGGTATTAATCCATCTCTTTCTTCCAGCTATGAGTTAAATAACAGGACAGACTGGGTTCTATAGCCTTGGTTGGCAACCAGTTTACCGCAGAAAGTAATGGCAACCTACTGCAGAAAAATCTTTTGTCCAGTCAGTCATGTCTCTTTTGTAGCACGTATGGCAATTTAACTGACTGTATATATGAGGCTTTTAAGGTATGGGATGAACATAAGTCTTAATAGGCCAAGGCAAGCAGCATCCATGAGAAAACAAGTATTCATCATAACAGGCAAAAATTCAAGATCTCAATGGTGATGTTGGAATGTTACTATTTTGATTTTGAGGTTACTGAATGTTACAAGCCTGTTTTCCCCATTGAGTTTTTAGAGGAAGGCCGAAAGAAAGATCCGCTACCAGTTCCAGGTCATCTCGGTTTGGAAGGAGCACCAAAAGTGTATCATCTCAATAGATATTTACTAGAGATACAACTAATATTATTAAGCAGATCTTAATATGGCAGACAGAGGGTGGGCCCGAAAAGAGAACATTAGGATACGCTAACATTGACCGCGTAGGCTTCAGAAAACTGGTCATTAAAAACAACCTTCATAGACCTAGCTGTTAGGAATTACTTCATAATAGAGAAAACACTTCCGGAGATTGCATAAATGTGGAGTTTGTGCAGGAAACTTATATGCCGCACCATTTCAAAAGCCTTTGATATAATTAAGTCAATCATGATGAATTTATTGCTTATTGCCTCACTGATTCTGTGTGTAATGCCAGGACATTCGCATTGGATATCAAAGGGCAAAATCCATATTGTTTTTCACTGAGAAAGTTATTAAGTTGAAGTAATCGACAAATCACATCAAAGACTCAAAGAGTTTGCTGATTATGCTAAGGAGTTTGATGGATTGATATTGCTATGGGGGTGAGTGCTCACTGACATACTTGAAAACAACGCATGCAACTGACATCTTGTATACACTTGGGAAGCATTTCTTCTTCAGGCAGTGGTTAAAAAAGTTATCCCGAATTGGTAAATAGCTATGGGCTAAAGTTCTTAAGATTTTATCCGGACCTGTAGCCTTCTTATAGCCGAGGCTTTTCATGAGTTTGGAAACTTCACGTGCTGTGATAAGAGATATTACAAAATTTGTGTTCTGTTAGAGGAGGAAGGTCAATTAGAGGATGGCACTTGTCATTTAGTGTGGAGTTAAAGGCTAAGTTAATTGCCTTATCTGACAAGACTGAAATAGCCACAGGGTCATTTATGAAAGTAGGCACTGACGTTTTGACTCTGTTAAGAATTTAGTTTAAGATTTTCCAAAACACACAGGAACCAAGTCTAATGTTTTCAACCTTTGCTTGAAATAATTGTGCATAGTTGCTTTTTGCATTTTCTAGAACCCATTTGCAATGATTGCAGACAGTTTTAAATGCATCAAATTTCCTACTACACCGTTCCCTGTGATAGAGACGGTAGTAATAGTTACAGTGAGCTATGGCTGCAGTATATTCTGGCGTGAACCAAATCTAGCTATTTGGATTAATGATGGCTACATTATAAAACATTTAATCCAATAGCTCATCATTTCATCCTACTTTTAAAATACTCTGTAAATCAGAATATGTTTATCTAAACTTATTTATAAATGGAACTTTGTGTGTGTGTGTGTGTGTGTGTGTGTGTGTGTGTGTGTGTGTGTGTGTGTGTGTCCGTTGCCTATAGACTCTGGAACGGCTGAACCGATTTTCTTGAAAATTTACACAGTTGTACTATAAGCGTCTGTGAGTGTTCTTAGCTAGATTTTGTGTTGAGGTACCCATGATAAATATAAAAAATCGATAATCGAAAAAATCGATTTATAGAAGGAGTTTTAATTTTAATAAAATTTGATACACTCATAGACAAAGATATAAGAAACGATATTCAGAAGTTTCAAGGTTGCAGTTCTTACAATAAGGCAGAAAATCGATAATATATATATATATATATATATATATATAAGGCAAGACGTTTGTGTGTGTGTCTGTTTATCTGCCTGTATATCTGTATTTTTTCAGCCCTTTTATTTTAGTTTTTGCTTTGGGTTTGGCTCTAAGTAAGTATAATTGTTGTTCTTAGTTACAGCCATGATACCATTTACTCAGAGGACCTATTTAGCCTTCAAAATTCAGTTTACGACGAAAAAAACTTATTTGATATCGATACCGGAAATCAAAATTTGACTTACATCCATTCATTTTTCTTTCAGTCTACGGTTTCGCTTTAACTGGAAACAACTATTGCTTTTTAATCTTTAGTGTCAACGTCCAAAGAGTCTGAGCTACAGGACCATGGATTAGTTTTAAAGCTTTCATTACACCCGAGCAACGCCGAGCTATACTGCTAGTGGTTAATAAAGGAAAGAAAAATAAGTGAAATTTTAAATGAAACACAGATAAAATAAAAGTTACAAATAATTCTGTTGACCTACATAAGAAACTTCATCACTTCCCCTTCGAAAGTGAAACATTAAATGAAATTTAAATCAAACACGTAAAATATAGGTTACAGGTAATTTTTTTTTTAATCGTATCACCCCGAGCAAGGTGGTAACGCCACTGATGTGCAGGGGGCTACGTAATAGTGAAAAGATTGGAAAAGAGAAAGCCGGAAACCACATCCTAAACAGGGAACAAGGGATGAGCCTCTTAACCTGTTCAATAGACGTGGGTGGAGTTTTCCTAACCAGTAAAATTTTGACCTCTTCAAGTCTAAGATTACCCAAATCAGCATACACTGATGAAGGCCGGAGAGTACAACAGCCGAAACATTATGATAACAACAAAGATGAGCAAAATATTCCTCATGTAAATAGTGTAAATAATGATAGTTCCTCGTCCCAGAAATTCAGACAGAAATGATAGAAAGTTATAGAGTGTAATGATTGCTCAAGTCCTGAGAGGACATTTTTTTTTTTTTTTTTTTAATCATATCACCCCAAGCAAGGCGGTAACGCCACTGATGTGCAGGGGGCTACACAAGAGTGACAAGATTAGAAAAGAGAAAAACAGGAAACCGCATCCTAAACAGGAAACAAGGGATGAGCCTCTTCACCTGTTCAATAGACGTGGGTGGAGTGTGAACCGGGCGATAGTTTAGTCTATCTACTCCAATTGAAAAAACAGTGAGAAGATTAGAAAAGAAAAACCGGAAACCGCATCCTAAACAGGAAACAAGGGATAAGCCTCTTCACCTGTTCAATAGACGTGGGTGGAGTGTGAACCGGGCGATAGTTTAGTCTATCTACTCCAACTGAAAAAACAGTGAGAGTACTTAAAAGAAGTTATATATATGTGTAGACTATATAGTTGTATTTAATACACATTTTGGCCTCAGTGTCATGATGTCTATTAGGCTATTTCAATTATATAAAAATAAATAAACTAATGACCTGATTTTGCTTATAACTGTTCATTGGTTTTGTGAATTGAAACCAGACTTGGAGAAGGATGAGAACAGATAATCATTTGTTAGGCATTTGAAAAATGTAGTGGCTCAATTTTGGGGAGTTAAGTAGAGAAGATGGCATATGTTTGCACATGTATGTGAGCTGGAGAAGAGAGAGAGAGAGTGTGTGTGAAAGAGAGAGGAGTAAGAAGAAAAAGATGGTGAAGAGGATGAAAAGTATAAAGTCAAAGAAAAGGTGGTAACTGAAAGAGTGATCAAGAAAAATAATCAGAGCAAAAAAAAGAAAAAAGAAATAAAGAATGAATGTGTGAATGACAAAGAGAAAAAGAGAAGGAAAAGGAATAAAATTATATACGGACTACTCTTAGGTTCCTAATAAACAGAA